>RXID01016119.1:0-92845 GCA_005019695.1 Trichopus zeylanicus subsp. travancoricus | reverse complement strand
GGGCCAGTGTTGTCGCCAATTTAATTTCGACATCCTTATCGGTTTCAGTCAGATATTATTTACGTACATAATATTATTCACGTAATTATTCATTATTTTTTAAAAATTTTAAATATATTATAATTTTTTAATTTGAAGTTAAAAAATAATTAAAATTAAATTAAATTTTAGTCAAAATATAATTTTTATTTTAGACCTTCGATATATGATTATACTTCAGAACCGCTGTCATGAGATCGCACAGAACTAATTGTTTTGATTCATATGCCCATAAATGTTCGTCCGGATCATCCAGGTACTAATTTTGTAATTCCACACCCAGATGTTCCAAACTCAACCGATGATAATTATGATGATTAGTTGTATTATCTTAGAATTTATAAATTATGTACGTGTGAAATACATTTTAATGAAAATTTAAATTTGCTTATGTTAATTTTTAAATTTTAATCATATTCATATCATTTCTTATATATTTTTTTAATACACTAATATATATTAAAAGCAGACAATATCAGTGACTAACTATTAAAATTAATTTTAATTAACTTAAATAATATTTGAAATTATTGTAAAATTAAGTATAAATTCATTCATAATTTTTCAAATTTTTTCAAATTTTTTCTAATATTTTATTGTATATTTTTAATTTGAAGTCAAAATACAGTTAAAATATAGTCAAACTCTGATCAACACCCAATTAATAATTTAAAAAATTCTTTTGGCTTGAAATCAAAACGGCCGAAATGTATCGGTTTCGGTCGATCCCGAAACCGAAACTGAAACCAAAACCGTAAACCATGGTCTTGACAATTCTAATCACAATTAAGAAAACAAACGATTGTCCAATTTTATAGACGATTGATCAGTGTACACTAATTATAATAGTTACTATTATACGTCACAATTATTAAATAAAAAAACACGTACAAACTACTAGTGAATGAAATTAATTTTTAAATTTTATTTTTTGAACCAAACAATTCTGCTCTTCCATTGATGGAGCAGAAGAGATGCTCAGCGTGCGATAATAAATAAACGGAAACAAGGGGAAATAAAAAAAAGGGAAAAGTCGGATAGAAAGCATATTAAAATTCTTTCTTGCCACGTGTGTAGCATGTGACTAGGCGTCCCTGGAACAAAAGAAGCGGGTCCTACTTTCTCCTATTTGTGGGGCCCCGCACTATTATCACCGCATCTCCACCGTACAATCAACATCGGACGGGAATCGCCCCCGCAATCATCGCCTTGCGGACCTTTGTAATTGTTACCAAAAACCAATTCCCGCCGTCCGATCATCTCATCTAACGGCCCTAGTCTTTCCACTGTATTGCGGACCATGTAGCTGATCATTCAGTCAATCGCCTGATAATGAATTCTGCAAATTCTCCTTAGTGTTTTTTTTACACAAACGTTCCCATGAAAACCTTATTTACATTGTAGGTGACTCGTGAATTTTTCAGAAAAACAGAGTTGATGCCAAAATTAATATATTCATCAAAATAATATCAAAAATATTTTAAAAATTGTCTCAGATGTAAATTACCAATAGAATCTAAAATGTATAAGTATCGTATCGCCATATTTAATATAATTAAAGATAATTTTATAAAGATGTTTGACAAAAATTGATCATCTTAACATATAATTTGTGAATGCATAACATTATTAAATAATCATCTAGTTATTCAGTTGATATTTAAACATCCTTTAACTATTTATCTATTATTTTTTAGACAAATATTTAATTTTGTAAATGCACAATATTAAAATTAAAATCTTAATTTATAATATTACGTATATATTTTATAATTTTAAAAATAAAATTTAGGTTTTTGAATATTTTAAAAGTCAACCATCAACAATGTTTTAACATTGAGATTATTTTACTTTAATTTATAAATATAAAATGTTTTTGGAGAATATATTGGTAAATATCAATATCTAATTGTCCAAGGGTACATACGCAAAAACGCAAACGGGAGGATGCATTGAAAAAAAAAGAGAATTAAAAAGCAGATTCCCATGCCACGTTTCTCCACAACGGCCGGATTAACAAATAGGGAAATGGCGGCTCGGCTGACGTCACATCACTGCAGTGAGAGCCAGATCTCTCTGGCCCCAACAGAAACTTCAACTGGTTCTTCTTTTTCCTCCGAAATCCCGAAAAATGAATTCCCACCAACCATGACTACAAATCTCCACCACCACCACCTCCTCCTCCTTCACCTCGTCCTTCTCTCCCTCTCATCCCTTGCCGCCGGCGAACCCCGCCGGATCCTCCACGAGCCCCTGTTCCCCATCGACTGGTACGCCCCACCGCCTCCCCCAGAAATCTTCGACCCCACCCCCGACTCCCCTCCGGGAACCTTCTTCCCCAATCCTCCGCCGGACCCGGCCTCCACCCAAACCCCCATCGCCGCTAATGTCTCTAACTCCTCCTACTCTTCCTCCAGTCACCACTCCCCCGCCGCCAAGATCGCCGTGGGTGCCTTTCTCGCCGTCGCCGCGTTGGCTCTTCTTTCCGTCTCCGGCTTCTTCCTCTGTCGCCGCCCCCGGCGAACCCCGCCGGAGTCGCGCAAGCTCATCGGCGGCAGCGACGCTCGGCAGTATCTCGACCGGCCCGCTGCTGCACCAGAGTTTTTGTACCTCGGTACGATCGATCCGGCGAGTCGGCGGAGTGGAGAGATGAATGGATCGCCGTACCCGAAGCTGAGCGGGGAGCGGATGCTGGAGGTGCGGCAGCCGAGCCCTGAGCTCCAGCCGCTGCCACCTTTGACGGGGCACGCGAGGCGGGTGTCGGCCCCGGCGGTGGCGGCGGCGTCTTCCGATGAGGACGGGTTCTATACGCCTCAGCGATCAATGGCGTCGGAAAGCCCTAGCTCTACCGCTTCCCGGTGGAGCCTCCCCGGATTGGGCCCCGGCCCCGCCGGAAAAGACGTGCTCGCTCTTACCATGGATTCTGCTCCCCAATCCCGGAGGTCTTCGCCCCGAATGAATATTCCGAGCTCCACCCCGGCCGACATCAAACATGCGATCCCACCGGCAGCACGTTCGCAAGCACCACCACCCCCTCCGCCGCCACCCCCTCCTCCACCTCCACCGTGGCCCCGAAGAATGGAGAAACTTACAGAACTGCCACCACCTCCTTCGAAGCCAACACAGCCGTTGTCTAGGCGTCAGCTGCTGAGGCCTCTTCCCGCCGGAGCTGTTCGAACCGACGGCCCGCGTTCCTTTGCTAAATTCGGCGACGTTGGTGGTATTACTTCTTTGCAGCCGAGCAATCTGGCAGATGGCGAAGCCGATGAGGACATGAAGCCAAGGCTGAAACCTCTGCAGTGGAACAAAGTGAGGGCGAGCTCCGACAGGGAGATGGTCTGGGATCAATTGAAATCCGGATCATTCCAGTGAGTGTTTCTAATTCTTCGGCAATTTTATTGCATGTTTTTCTTTTAACCTTGTCGTCATTGGTGTTTTCCTCGTTCGGTAGATTAAACGAAGACGCGTTTGAGATTTTGTTTGGCCAAAAATCGACAACTCTGATGTCAAAAGAGGCCGCGAAAAGACCTGTTCTGCCGCCATTTAAGCAGGAAGACAAAGTTTTGGACCCCAAGAAGGCACAGAACATAGGAATTCTTCTAAGGGCACTCAACCTTACAAGAGAAGAGGTTTCGAAGGCGCTTCTGGATGGTGTGGATTGCTGATTTCCATTCGCAAAGATCCTTTCTTTGATTCTTTTTTTTTTCCTCTTGAATGAATCATGGTTGGTAGATATGACTACTTCACGCCAAAATTTTCAATTTGGTTTAGGTTTAGGTTTCAGTGTGAATCAACCGAAACTGAAACTAGAGTTGAAAATGTTTGTAGAGTATCATGCTTTGAATGGGGTAACAAGTTGTTCAGCCAATTTAGCCAAGTTCAAGTAAAACATTTCTTAGTTTGGTCACTTTCAGTTCCTTCTTTTTCCTGAAAAACAGAAGAAGGATAAAAAGGAAAGAACCTAACGTACTTCTAGCTGTGTCTTAAATTGCTCGTGGACTAGTTCTTTTTGTGGCTAATTGATACTTGTGCACGTGATCTAAAGGTTCTTTCTAAAGAAGTTATTTGAAATTTATTGATTTCAATGAGCCTGATTTAACTATTTGAATTTATGGCTGAAATAAAGTTGTTTGCATATAAGGCATATCAGGCTTTTGCTTCTCCTCTTTCAAGGCTACTTTCATAGCTCCCTCTGCTTAAACTTTCCAATTAAAATGATATGTTGAGTAATGCTTTAATTTGATGTATGTACTAATTCTGATAAATTCATCATGGTACTCTGCACAAATGTTGTTGATTGTGTCACATCTCTTCCTCATATAGTGTTTCATACACTATTATTATGTCTATGGGCAGACGATCACACTTGTTAGAGCATTAATCATATGCACATTTATTTGATTTTTTGGCTACAAAAGCCTGAAGTCTATTTGGCTCTGGAATATATATCTTCTATGGAACGTGGGACAGATACAACTGTCTAATTATCTTTTCCATGGGCATTTAATATATTACTTTACATTTAATATATTATCTTTTCCATTTCTGTGAAGATCACTTTACAAATCATTTAATATATTACTTTTTGCTACTTGAATATGAGTCAAATGTGTGAAGAACTTAGTTGCATGCTCTCATCGTGATTATAGATGAAGTTCTTTTCTTGGGAAAGCATTGCAATAGCAATAGGATTGGCTTGAAACTGTTCATCTGCTTTAACAGGTACTTCTGAAGGTCTAGGAGAAGAGATTTTGGAAACCTTGGTTAAAATGGCTCCAACTAAAGAGGAGGAACCAAAGCTAAGGAACTACAATGGTGATGTATCAAAACTAGGTTCTGCAGAGCGGTTCTTGAAGGCAGTGCTAGACATACCTTTTGCCTTCAAAAGAGTTGATGCATTACTATACAAGGCCAACTTTGAAACTGAAGTCAAATATCTTAGGAAATCTTTTGAAACTCTTGAGGTACAGCGATCAGGAAATTTCTCACAATAGTTTCTCTTTTCTTGTCTTCTATTCCACCATTTAAATGCTTACTCATGATGCAAATATCTCCTATAAGCATTCCAGCTAATTCCACTTGGACATTTGACCATTGTTTGATTTAGGATTAAAATCAGCTCATTTCAAATTTTTTTTTCTTACAAAATTAATATTATTTATTTTACATTGTTATTAAATTAAATTATTATAAAAAAATTAAATAAATTTTTAAATTTTAAATTATTGTATATTAATTTTAATAAAAAAATATTAATTTAAAAAAGTGATTTACTAATCACCTGATCTCGAATCAAAGGTGACTTGTTGTAACTTGCTTACAGAGGTAGGGAAAAGCTTCCATGCAAATTACAATTCCATCCATCCATCAGCGCTGGAGTTTTTTTAAGCATAAATACTCAACCAGAATTCAGACACTAGGGCGCTAAACTTCTTTGTGCCTTTTCTTTCAGGCAGCTTGTGAAGATCTAAGAAGCGGTAGGCTATTCCTAAAACTCCTAGAAGCTGTTCTCAAGGCTGGCAACCGGATGAATGTAGGCACGAACAGGGGCGAAGCAAAAGCCTTCAAGTTTGACACCCTTCTACAACTAGCAGATGTGAAGGGCGTAGACGGAAAGACAACATTACTTCACTTTGTGGTCCAAGAGATCATCCGATCTGAGGAATTAGGTTCTGATCTTCCACCCGGAGGCCTTGCCAACAAGGCCAAGGAAGAGGGGTTCAGGAAGCAGGGACTGAAGGTAGTCGCAGAGCTGAGTAGCGAGCTTGGAAACGTCAAGAAGGCAGCCACCATGGACTTTGATGTGCTGAGTAGCTACGTCAAGAAGCTCGAAATGGGGCTCGAGAAGATCAAGTCGGTGTTGCAGCTCGAGAGATCATGCAATGAAGGCAAGAAATTCTTCGATAACATCAGAGTATTTCTCAGGGAGGCTGAAGAGGAGATTGAGCAGGTCAAAATTGAGGAGAAGAAGACACTTGTGTTGGTAAAAGAGATCACAGAGTACTTCCACGGCGACGCGGCAATAGAGGAGGCTCATCCTCTGAGGATATTTTTGGTGGTGAGAGATTTCTTATCAGTGTTAGATCATGTTTGCAAGGACGAGGGAAGAATGCAAGAGAGGGCTATGATGGGATCTGCTAGATCATTTCGGATATCTACGAATTCTTCATTACCTGCTCTCGATAGATATGGAACGAGGAGAGAAAGGAATTCTGATGAAGACACTTCACCTTGAAATGAAGTAGATTGCAGGTAAACTGAAACATACGCAATCCATACAAGAAGCTATACCAGAGCGATTACTTGCGTACAAAAAAGTAAGCAGCTTTGAAGCTCTGCAAGGCATTGTCATACATAGTTCTTGTCAAATAGGAATGGAATCAGTGGCCAGCCGTGTGATTATTATTTTTTTTTGTGTATTTTTTTTGTTCTTGTTGATGCAATTTTCCATTCTATTTGTGTTAAATGTCTTTGAGGGGAAATTTAGGGCACCATTGCCTGAACATTTTGTACTTGATAATACAAAGCTTTCACCGAAAAATATGTCTTGCTATTTTTGTAGCAAGGCTGTTGGTTCAGCATGTTACGGTTTTAACACGAACCGAAACCAAAACAATAGACCTCGCTGTAGCTGTTGCCGAAAGCCATGTAGAAGACGTCAACCCCGTTACCTAAAACAACCCCCACCAGCGTCACCCATTCATGAGTCCAACATCCGCCTCCTCCGCCATGGCCTCCTCCCTCATTCCCGGCGTGCTCCTCAACCTCCTCCAAGCCCCCGGTGACTCTACTGACTACCATTCCGCCGCCCCGTTCCTGCTCCAACTGACGGCCATCGTTCCCGTCATGTCCGGTGCCACCGGCCTCTTCCCGAGCCACGGCTTCTACCTCAAGGTCTCCGACGCTTCCCACTCTGTCTACGCCTCACTCCAGCTGGAACACGCCGACCTCCTCCAGCTCGGCCATCTCATCCAAATCCATCGTCTCGACCGTTCCCATCCCTTCCCCGTCCTCTGCGTCGTCCACCTCCTTCCGGGGCCTTACCCGCCACTCACCGAAGCAGCCGCCACCACTTCCCTTCTTTCTGAATCCTCCGAGCACTTACCACCGTCGCCATTGTCGATGAAGAGCCCTCCAAAGGCCAAGGTCGCCGGCCGGCAGCAAGCCAGGTCGATATCAACGTCTCCGGTTAACAGAACCGCGAAGAAGTGGGATTTGGAGAGGCGGAGCTCCGAGGCCATCGGCAACATGGCGAAGATGAGCGACACATGCGTGGACGACGACATTCAGGACTCCGACGGCTCGCGGGACTATAGAATCTCCTGCTCTTCCTCCTCTTCCTTTACGTCTACCACCCGTGCTCTACGGCAGAATCCTCAGCGGTGGAGCTGGGATGCTCCTGCCAAGATCACGGCGCAGAAGCGCGCCAGAAAGCCGCTTGCTCGCAGCCACAGCGCCTCCGTGTTAGGGAAGAGAACAAAATTTTGTTGTGAAAGATAAACAGCGGAGACAGAGATAAAGAAAGTTTGTTATTTTGAGAAATTACTATATTTTTTATTGGCTTCAACGGATTCTTTTGTATGCACTTTCAAAACTAGTAAATTTTTTTAATTATTATAAACTAATTTAACTACATAATAAATCAGATAATTTTAAAAATTAATAAACAAACTTTTTAAAGACCAAATCTTATGAACCCATCATTTTGAATTATTCTTCAACACTCTCCCTTGATTCAAAATTGTAAACACCTAAACAAGATTTGAAATAAACAAATATTTTCTTTGAGAGTGATTTTATAAGTAATCTGTCATTTGTTCATGTATGCTATAATACTTTAACATAATTTCAGTATTTGCAACCAAGTCTCGAATGAAATGCAGACAAATATCAATGTGCTTCATTCTCCTATAAAAAATTAGATTTTTTTGCCATTGCAATTGTTATTTTGTTGTCACAAAAAATATCAATTGCACCTTCTTGTCTTTGATGAAGATTTGCAAGATTTCTCCTGAGCTAAATTGCTTGACAAGTTGCTAAAATTACTACAACATATTCTGCTTCTGAAGAAGATAATGCTGTTGTAGCTTACTTCTTTGAACTCCATGTGATTTCTCCTGACCCAAGACTGAAGATACTAGTTGAACTGCTCTTTCTATCATCCAATGAACTTGTCCAATTACTATCAGTAAATCCACACAAACTGAAGTTGGGAACTTGAGTATATCAAATCTCATACTTTGTAGTTCCAGCAACATACCGTAGGATCCTTTTTACTGCTCCAAAATGGTGCTTTGTGAGGTTTTGCATGAACCTAGAAATTACACCAATAAAGAATGTAACATATGGTCTAGTATGAGTCAAATAAATCAAACCTTCTACCAAACTTTTGAAATTTTTTGCGTTAGACTCTTCTGCACCATCTTCAAGTTGCAACCTCTCATTCATATTCATGGGCGTAGCAACTAATTTGCAATTGAGCAAACTAAATCTTGTAAGAAGATTTATTACATATTTTCTTTATGAGATAAAAATCCCATCAACTCCTTGCTTTGCCTCAAGTCCAAGAAAATAATGCAATAAACCCATGTCTTACCTCTCAAATTTCTTCAACATATTAGATTTAAATTCAGCTACAAGAGAATCAGAGGAGCTCATATATATAATATCGTCAATATAAAGATAGACAATAATAAAATCATCTCTACCTTGCTTCTTCACATAAAAGGTGGGCTTATTTTCACTCTTGTGAAACTCTTTTAACAAAACTAGCTATTAATCTTGCTATACCATGCCCATGAAGCTTTTTTTAGCCTATAAAGTATCTTGCTCAACTTGAGACCTTTATCTCCTTTCCTTTGACTACGAACCCTTCAAGTTGAGTGATATAAGCTTCTTCTTCTAAGTCTCCATTTAAAAATACAAACTTGACATCAAATTGATAAATAGGCCATGTAGCAAAAGCTAAAGCAATTCTCATTGTTTCAAAATGAGCAATCGGAGAGAAAGTTTCTTCAAAATCAATATCTTGTTGCTACAAATACCAGTTTC
This sequence comes from Trichopus zeylanicus subsp. travancoricus, assembly GCA_005019695.1. Lineage (NCBI taxonomy): Eukaryota > Viridiplantae > Streptophyta > Magnoliopsida > Dioscoreales > Dioscoreaceae > Trichopus > Trichopus zeylanicus. The sequence continues at coordinate 83,755 of RXID01016119.1, read as the reverse complement.
TTCAAAATCAATACTTTGTTGCTACGAATACCCTTAAGCCATGAGTTGAGCCTTGTGCTTTTGTATGGTTCCATCAGCATGATATTTTGTTTTGAACACCCATTTGAGACCAATTGCATTCTTATCTTCAGGTAGATCCACCATTTCCCATGTTTTATTCTTTTGGATTGCCCTCAGCTCTTCTTTCATTGCATTCCCTCAGTCTTCTTTTGTTTTACTACATCAAAGGTTGTAGGATCTGAAACAAAAAGAGCAAATTGACAAGATTCATAAATTTCTTATAAAGATCTAAACTTTTTAGAAGGTGTTTCATCATAGGATTCTTCTAAGGAGGATGAACTACTACATCTTGAAGTTGACGGTGAGGAAGCTAGTGACTCAAAAGGAATTGAAGAATTTGTGGGAATTGGCTCAACACCTTTAGTTGCAAGAGTCTCACTTTCCATTGAGATTTGATCTTGAGTTGCCTCATTTTTTCATTCCAATTTCAACTTGTGTCTTCATCAAAAACTATATCTCTCCTTACAATTACCTTGCCACTAAGAGGATTATATAACTAATATGCTTTGGATTGATTGCAATATCCAACAAAAATGTAATTTTCAAATTTCTTCAAAGTTTATGATCAACTTGAAAACTTATCAAAGCATAGGCAATACAGCCAAAAATTCTTAAGTGGCTTACCGATAGTTTTCTTCCTCTCCATGCCTCATATAGTATTTGATTCAAGACAGCCTTTGTGGGAGAAATGTTCAACAAGTAGATTGATGTTGCTACTGTTTTAGCCTAAAAAAGATTCGAAAGTCCTCTAACATTTAGCAAGCTTCTAGCCATTACCACAACTGTGTGATTTTTTCTTTCAAGTACACCAATTTTTTTTAGTGTATAAGGTGTCATCAACTCTCTATGAATGCCATGTTCTTCACAAAATAAGTTAAATTCATTTAGATAAAAACTCACCACCTTAATCCGTACAAAGAATCTTTATAGAAGTGTCACTCTACTTTTCACAAGAGTCTTGAATTTTCTGAAATTCTCAAAAGTCTTTAACTTGTTTGTTAAGAAATAAACCAAACTCATTTGACTATAATCATTAATAAAAAGCAAAAAATACCTACTCCCACCAAGTGATGTAGTCCTCATAGGTCTACATAGATCAACATGTATTATTAACTCAAGGCAGGTAGAAGCTCTCCAAAATTGTCCACTTGGAAAGGATTTTTTTTGTTTGTTTTCTATAAATACACCCTTCACATAAATCAAGAGAACCAATTTAATGTAATCCAAAACCATACCTTTCTGATTTAAGAGCTTCAATACTTTGATATTGATATCTCAAGTGCCACATCTTGGATTCATTTTTCTCACTTGCAATAAGAACTTGATTTTCCATGTTAGAGATTCTAAGTAGAAACATCTTATGTTCAATGATCTACACACTTATGATGGATTACCTAGACTCTAATCATTAATAACACAGGTGCCATTATCAAACAAATTTATACAACCTCCAACCATCAGTTATCTAATACTTAACAAACTATGTGCCAAATTAGAAACAAAGTAAATATTGTAAAGTAATTTTACTTTACCATGACTAATCTTCACAGCAACTATGTCTTTGCCTTCAACTTAAATGTGTTTGTTATCTCCAAGTTAAACGTGTGTCTTTTATGACTCATCAAGCTTTTTAAACATTGATCTATTACCAGTCATGTGATTTTTTAACATCCACTATCCAAAAATTAAACATCATTTGAAACTTCGTTAGAGTGAGAATGAACCATAAACAACTTACTCTCCTTATTTTCTTCTTCCACGTATCTTGCTTGTGAGCCTTGATGCCAACAATTTGCCTTTACATGCCCAAATTTTTTTTAGTTGTGGCACTGAATAAAGCTCTTGTTCTATTTTTGATCTCCAATGGACTACCTCTCTTGTCCATCAAAACGACCTCTTCTTCTACCTCTAGCACGTCCTCTACCACGAAAGCCTCCTCTTTTACGTCCTCTTCCAGCAAACTCATCTTTTTTGTTTGCCTCCTCTTTCACTTGAAAAGCTTGAAATGCCTTTTCTTCACTCTTCTCTATTGATCTATTTCACCTTGCCTCATGAGCTTGCAAAGAACCCATTAGTTCATCAAATGAAAAACCAGAGAGATCCTTAGTCTTCTTGATGGTAGTCACTATGTAATCATATTTTAGAGTTAGACTTCGTAGACCTTTGGGAACTATAGTTGCATCAATAGTTTGTCCTCCATAAGATCTCATTTGACTAACAATTATAATTACTCCAGATAAAAAATCTTGTAATGTTTCATTACTCTTCATAATCAAAGTTTCATACTCATTTCTAAGAGTTTGAAGTTTTACCGCTATTACATTTGAAGAGCCTTGAAATTCTTTCTATAGTTTTTCCCATGCTGTCTTTGAAGTGATAGCTACTACAATTCTTGAGGAAATTGTATCATGAATAGTTTGTTGAATGATGAACAATGCCTTTGAATCTTTCTTTTTGTTCTCCTTTGACCGGCCTTCATCACCATCCTTGTGGTCATACTACTCTCTACCAAATCCCAAAGATCTTGAAATCAAAATAGAGTCTTCATTTTAATGCTCCAAAATTCATAGCACTTTCCTTTGAAAATGGGAATGAGACGTTGAGAAACGCTTATAGAACTTTCACTTATTGTCATTGTTTTTTTCTCAACTCCAACTGAGACACTCACCATGACACTTAAGAAGACTTTGATACCAAATTTGTTAGGGAGGAGAACAAAATTTTCTTGTGAAAGATAAAGAACAGAGACAAAGATAAAAGACATATTTGTTATTTTGAGAAATTGCTCCACTCTTTATTGGCTTCAACGGGGTTCTTTATATAGGCTTATAAAGCTATTAGAACTTTTCAACTAACATGTACTAATTCAACTACATAATAAATCAGATAACATCAAAAATTAATAAATAACTTCCAAAGGACTAGGTCTTATGAACCCACTATTTTAAATCATTCTTCAACACTCCTGAGTCTTCTCTTCCCGAAACTTCATCAAACACTTGGACTTCATTAATGTAAAAACTCTTGGAGTTTGTGGTTTCACATATTTCTCTGAAAGAGTATGCTCAAAGTTTGGCAGCAAATGACCGTAACACTAATGATTTTGTTGCAGAGAAAAGAGGAACAGAGTGAGCATCGGATTTTTTTGTTGTCATAACTAGAGGTGTAAACCAGCCAAGTCGATCTTGGCTCAGCTTAACTTAGCTCCAAAACTAGTGAGCTCAAGCTTGGTGGAAAATCAAGCTTGAGCTGAGCTCGAGCCAAGCTGAGCCAGCTCGGCTCAAATATAATATTTTAAAATTTAATTATTTTTAAATTAATTTACATTAAAATAATTTTTAAAAATACAAAAATTATAAAAAATCAACCATAATATCACAAATCACAATTTATAAATTTATAATAAAAAATATTAAATCTAAAAAATTATATAATTTTTTAAAAATTAATTTCTTTAATTAATTTACATTAAAATAATTTAAAAAAATTACAAAAATTATTTAAAAAAATTACAATTCATAAATATGTATATTAAAGAAATTACACTAATAAAATAATATCTAAATATAAAAAATTATATCAACTACGATATCGTAATTAAATTATATATATATATATATATATATATATATAATATAACATATTTTAAAATTTATATTTTTTATATATTAAAAAAATAAATAAATTTTCCGGTTGAAATCAAACTAGCTGAGTCTAGTTCAAATTCGGCTAGTTACAAAAGAGCCCAAATAAATCGAGCAAAATTCGAGTCCAGCTCGCAAGCTATCATATAAGATGGTCGGAGAACTCCGTTTCATGGGCTTCACTACCATCGAGTTTAGTGAGGCAGGGAAAGGTAAGAAAATAAGTTTTTCCTGAAGCCTTTAGATAATGGTCTTAAAAAGGATTAACATTGCAGCAGGTTTTGAGGCAAAGAGACACGGCACTGCACGCTGCTGTGGATGCATTGCAAGAAGCATCTGCTTCAGAGGAGCTCATGAAATGTTTTAGGTGATCAACCTTATTCATTCTCCATTTTAATTGAGTTTACTATTAAATCACCTGATCTTACTCAAATCTTCATTCTCAGCATGTATTCAGAGTCGAAGACAAACAAGTCAACCGACCCACAAGGTTTGATTTCTCAGCTCTTGAACTTCCAGCATGATCTAGAGAACATCAGACTACTAACACATTCATTAGCCAAAGTAGACCAACGTAGGACACTTGCTTACTACTCAGCAGCTTCAACTTCCTCCAAACCAGCAGCTAACCTTGTATTAGAAAGGCGAAAATCGGCAGCTTCGTGGATCAAAGCAGCAGTGGAGGCAAATCTTTCTCGACCACGCAACCCAGCAGTCTCCATTTCCCAAGGGACTTCATCGCCATTGGCGAACGAAAAGCCACCGAGCCCCACCTTAGGTTGCCGCAGGCAATCTGCCCGTGTTTCATCAGCCAACACCGGAAGAACGCCGAAGCCGGTCCGTTCACAGCTGCCGATCTCGCGACTCTAGTGCAGTATGAGTACAACAGATGGTTTCTCAAACACATTGAGAGATTGTTGGATATCAGTTCATGGGGATGGGATAGGGAGTTTGCTAGGAATGCTGAAGAGCGTGGATCACTGGCTGGAGTCAATCAGCAGCAGAGATAGAGATTGGCCTGTTGATGGAAGCAGAGACACTGGATTTCCCGATAGGGGGGAAATCGAAGCCTATGGGCGAGTGAGGAGGAAAATATATGGAATTCTGCTAAAGGCATGTTGATTAAAATATTTTCTTTAATTATAAGTATATTCTAATTGGAGGATAAGTTTCTAATCTTCCCAATAACCTAAATAGGAATATGTCATTTTAAAATTTTTATATTAAAAATATGCAATTTAATAAGTTCTAAATTAGGTAGATGCAAAAAAAAAAGAGAAGTCTTTGATTTATGCTTAAAAAAGTTTGATGAACTTAGCATTTTAATTAGCACAATAACGAATTGTAGCTGAAGATGAGAAGCAAAACAACCACTTGGATTTGAAGTCTTTTGAATTAGCATATTATCATCAAAATCCATGCCTTTTAAGCTTTTTTTTGCACATTTTTTGCGGTTTATATAATTTATTATGCAATTGCCTCGGCCTGATTTGGCAACACAGCACTCGATGATATGACCAGGATGCGTGACAAGGGTTCAGCAGCTCCATGCCAGATCATCCAGTTGGGTTATGAATTGAGCAACTCAGCAGGAAATGTTCTCTTAACAATGTATGCAACGTGTGGAGCTGTGGATGAAGCATACATTGTGTTCCCTTGTGATGCCTCACTTGGATCATGTGTCTTGGAATTCAATGGCTTCTGCCATCGTGCATCATGGGCATTGCAATGAGGCAATTGAGCTATTTGACCAATGATCGTGGAGGGCATAGAGCCAGACAGGATCGGTTTCCTAATAATGTTATCAGCCTGCAGCCATTCTGGTTTCAGTATTTCTAATCAATGAAACCTGATTATGGCATATGGTTGGAAGAACATCACTATGCCAGGTTGGTGGATGTTATAATGTAAAATTTGATGAATTAATTTCACATCAGATATTAAATAAATAGATTTTAATATATATAGTAAAAAAAATTATATTTTATGAGCTTAAGTTTTTGGGATGGTTTGGTGTTTAGCCCACTATATTATTCCGATTAGACATTTTTTTTACTTCCCCAACGAGTGATATCAGAGTTTCATATTTAAAATTGTGAAAACTCTTAAAACCGAAATTACCGTGATGATACGACTGAATTGAGTCGTATGTTAGTTTCTCTTCATTAATATGAGTCAGACAGTGAAACTGGTTGAGTAAAAGAGTTCTTGATTAAGAATATTAAATTGATGCGGTCAAATCACACTTAAAGAGAAATATTGTTATAATATCAGGTGTGATAAATTAGTCTCACATTGAATATTGGATAAATAGAGTCTAATATATATAGTGAAAAAAACTTATATTATATGAGCTTAAGCTTTTAGGATAATTTGGTGTCTGACCCATTACGAAATTAATGCGGGATAGCGGGGTGAAAAAGAAGCCTGACTGCTGCTGAATTGAAGTTGCAAATAAGGTTCCATGTGATTATTATCAACGAATTAAAGCACCCTGAGTTAAACCCGGTAATTTAGGTTCACAAATTGGATTTGGATCAGATTAAGTTTATAGTATTATGTTAAATGGATCAACTTGAACCCGATTTATTTATTAAATGAGTTAATTTTCTACATTCGAATTCGATCCAATTTTTAAACGGATAATTCGATTCCACCCAAATTAATCTATTTATTAAATGGATCAGATTCAAATCATGATATGATTTGATTCGAATTAATCTATTTAGTTAAATAAATCATAATTTAAGTCAATGTAAATTAATATAATTTATTTAAATCAACTCAAAATTGACTTAAGTCGATCCAATATGTTTAATTGATATTAATAATTTTAACATATTTTAAATAATTAAAATAATATTTTTATGAAAAATTAATTATAATAAAAAATACTTAATTTATAAATAATAATTTAAAAAATATTATAAAAAATTATAAAATAATTTTAATTGACTTAATTGGTAAATGAGTTGATTCAATTTAACTCATTTATGACCCGACAAATAAATCGGTCAATCGCATTATAAACGGATTATACGGGTTGATATAATTACATTCTAAATTTTTTTAAATTATAATTGGGTCAATTTAATTACAGTCCCAACTTGATTATAATAAATTTAAATTCACTTAATTTGGATTAGGTTCAGATCAGGTCATTATATTACCAAGCCTACTTAGTGTAGGAAGTGTACAGATTCCTTGATGTACTCGGGCCGAAAATGAGGAGGTTATGTTCCAGATATCAGATTTTGTGTTGCACAACATGGAGGCTATGAAAAAGAATTATGTATTGTCTATGCAAAGTGAGAAGTTGGCTGTTGGTTATGGTCTTCAGAAATTGCCTGTTGGAGAGCCACGGTAAGCGTCGAAGAACCTTACGATTTGTGGGGAGTGCAATACTGCAATTATGTTCATGTCGAAGGAGTTGGAAGAAAGATTATTGTCAGAGATGGAAAGTGGTTTCATCGTTTTCAAGGATGGGGAGTGCTCCTAATGGTAATCATTGGTGAAATTTTTTATTGTTGCTTTTTGTGTTGTAGGAAAACTACGTTCTTCTCTACTTTGAACTTATCTTCGCACTAGAAGAGCAGTTGCAAATGTTAAGTCACTTTTTCTTCTATGATGCTTGTTAGGTGCATTAGTAAAATAATTGTGGCTAAATGTATAGTTTTAAATATTAATTTTGCTAGTTTGGAAGCCTCTTTTTCTGGTAAAGTAAAAAAATTTTTATTTATCCTACAAAGTCATAATATTTTTCTTATACCTCTGTAAAAATTATAATTTACAATATATTTTTGAAAAATTTTGTTTTTTTCTCAAATGTTCTTCATTTGAGAAAAATAAAACTTTCCAGGATATATAAAAAATTGGGAGGAACATTTGCAAAAAAAAAAAAAAAAAAATTCATTTTTGAGAGTATACATAAAATCACAACTTTTACAGAGATATCAAAAATTCACAATTTTATTAGGGAGTTTAAACTTTATCATTTGGTACTTTAAATTCACAACTTTATTATTTGTATGCAAAAAAGCTATGGTACTTTAAACTGCCAAAAAATTTTTTACAGCTGAAACTGGTTTGGTTGAAATCAGAATATTTTCAAATATTCCTGCTCATTGGTATCATGCATATTGGGGCTAATCTACAACTTGAAGAAAGCAATAAAATAGACCACTGTTTTTCCACCTGTCAAAGCAGAACACCAAGTCCTATCTACTTGATGAACGTATTTGTCATGCAGGGCCAAAGTTTATTACCTTTTTAATCAGGCCTTCAGCTGACGTGAGTCCATATAGTTTGCACTTAAGCATTTCTTCTTCAACCTACATAACGATATGCATAAAAACAGCAACATGACAAACAACCCGAAAAATTTTAATAGAAGTATTTATATCCCAAATATCTAAAATGGTCTCAGAAAATGTAGAACTTGAAGTTTGTGCAATTTCTGGGACATCACCACATATGTTTCCATAAGCAATTCATTTTGCTTCTCCGGATGCCTGTGTACAAGGAGTTTATGTTTAATATGCAACATGAAATACCGTTGATTATCAGTGGAAGCAATCACTGAAAAGATAGAAAAATACCTGAACATTTCAGCTGAGTTCCTTGGATCCATTTCTAGAAAGGCTTCAGATTCTGAAGTGCAATATGCAAGTACCTGTGTCATTATTCACAGGGAATTGCAAAAATCAATCACGATTAGGCAGAACAGGCTAATAATCAAATAATGTAGATAAGAGAAAATCTGATGATTCAATAATGACAAATTACAACCATAACTGATATGATAGAGATGAAACTTGTGAGTTCTGTTTATGCATAGCTGAGCACAATTCTCATCCTAGGATTATAGGCAGTGGAAAATAAATGGTATGAGAAAAGGTGGGTATGAGGCCAATAACGGCAAACTGTTTGGCCTTGTATTGAAAGTTTGAAACTACAGTGACAATTATACAACAACCAATCGGGTAACAATCTCTGATCACGGTATGCCTCAGGTTTCACCATTTGTTCAAATTCAAACTACAACAGTTGTTGTGAGTGCTTACGCATGTTTCAAGACATAGTCTAGCACATCGAGAACCGGATCCAACAAGGAACAACACCAAACAAATGATGATTCACCGTGAAAAAGTGTCAAACAAGGATGGGAAACCACAAATCTATCATGCCTATTGGGTAAAATTTGGAATAACAATTTTCTAAATCATGGACCAAACCTATGAGCTCGCATTGTATTAAAATTGCCTCATCTACTTAATGCATCCTAAAGATAAAACTGTTGCATCCTACCCCTAGCGTTTCATGCAAACATGAACTCAAATCAGACCACGAGACGAATCTAATTCCAAATCACAACAAACAGATAGACATCAAACCTCAAACCGACTCCTGAATCAAACCAAAATAAATTCACGATGTGTATACAAAGCCCACAAAGCGAAAATCAATCACAAGGATGCATGAAAAAGTGTATTGAATTAATGTCAGAAAATAGGCGATACCTGAATCAGAGAGAAGAAAAATCGGTGAGAGCAATGGTTGTTGCTAGTTCACAGTTTGATAGTAAGAATTGCTGCGGTCTGGTATAGCGGAGCCGGAGCGCGGGCGAACTGTTCGACAATATGCGTGAGTGGGCTTTCAAAACGGGATACTTTAAGTTTAAAATTTTTGCAGAACACCGCCTACTCTACGCTTTCACACAAGCACTCGTCTTTTCAATATTTAGACAAACCTATCAGCATTATCCATTTATTTAGAGGAAAAAACTATTTTGCATGTTTTTTCCGTTTCTTTTCTATCCCGAAAAAAAATTAATAACACTTTTGAACGAAAAAAAAGGTAGAACCATTCTGGTGTTTTTTAACTGACGACATTTATTGGTGACACTAAATTTATCAGTAAAAAACAAATAATATAAAAAAAATTAGAAATTGACTTTTCGACAACAAATAATTTGGTATTCTCCCTAAATCACGGCCTGAACCTATGTTACAAAAAATTTAAAAAAATTATTTTTTTTGTTGACTCAAATTTTGTTCTCTTATTAATATATTTATATGATAAATCATAATAGGTCTAATATAATATAATCAAAGATAATAATTTACATGTCCGATAAAAAGTAATTGTTTAAGTGACTAAAGACATATAACATAAAAATTTTAAAATAAATTTTATCTTTTTTTTGCTCGTAATGATATATTTATAATGTAAATTATAATAATTCTAATCTAACATAATCATAGACAATGATTTAAAAGTCAGTTAAAAATTAATTACCTGAATAAATGATTACTTACATAAATTATTATATTTAGGTGTTGGGTATTGGTAATAAATAATTATCTAACCGCTGAATTGGCGTTTAGGGTATATTTAATAATAAATTAAAGTTAAGACTAAAATTAATAAACCACTTTTATGAATATTCTTTTATCAAAATTGGTTTTATAATAATTTGAAGTATGAAAAACTAATTAATTTTTTTATAATAATTTAATTTTGTAATAATATAAAATAATTAATATTAATATTTTAGTAAAAAATATTTGGCCTAGTTAATTTTCAAGTTAATTTTTTATTAGCCCGTGTTAATTTTTTGCTAATCCGTTATCAAACGATAGCTAAGTGTCCATCCAACCAAATTAATTATATAAACAATTATTTAATAACTAATGCTTTAATTTTATAATATCAAATATAAATTTTAAAAAATTATAATGAAATTATTTAGACTCCTGTTTGAACGCCTACGCATTGAAGATCCGCATTGGAGTTCCACCGTTTATTCGTTTTAACTGCTTCGGTCTTGCCTTCAAACACCCAATAATTTTTCCAAAAAATAGATTCCCAAAATTTTTTAAATAAATAAAAAAAACTTTTTATCTACGACCGCCCAAAATTTACTTTATTTATCAAAAACCCTTCGTGACTACACTCCTCTTCTTTTAAAATTTATTACTTATAATTCCTGATTATTATTTAATTAAAATTTTTTAAAAAATTTTATTTTTATCCTCTATAATTTTACAATTAAAGCCCCTAAAATTCTTACTTCTCACTACTGTTCACTCTTTCTCTCAAATGTTCACAAATAAATTCTCAATTAAATTTTAAATTATAATTTATATAGTTGTACATTTATAAATATATTCATTAAATATTATTATTTACAGATAAGTTCAAATTTTAATATTTTTTAAATTAAAATTTACAAAAAAGAACATAAATGTTTAAAATTTTTGACAAATAAATCCTCCAAAAAAAATTTAAATTACAAATTTAATATTCATATATTTATAAATAAACCCTTCAAATATTTTTATTTATAAATAAATCCAAATTTTTATCTTTTTTAAATAAAAATTTTATAATATTGAAGGTTTTTAAAACTTAAAATTTTAAATTACAAGTTTAATATTTGTACATTTACAAATAAACCCATCAAATATTTTTATTTATAAATAAGTTCAAATTTTATTATTTCTTAATAAAATTTCACAATATTGAAGGTTTTAAAACTTAAAATTTTAAATTACAAGTCTAATATTTGTATATTTACAGATAGATCCTTTGAACATTTATATTTATAAATAAGTCCAATTTTATTATTTTTAAAATAAAATTTTGCAAAAAAGATATTGAAGATTTTAAAACTTAGAATTTTAAATTACAAATTTAATATTTATACATTTACAAATAGACCCCTTGAATTTTTTTATTTATAAATAAGTCTAAACTTTACTATTTTTAAAATAATTTTTTACAAAAAAGATATTGAAGGTTTTAAAACTTAGAATTTTAAATTACAAGTTTATTATTTGTACATTTACAAAAAGACTCCTTGAATATTTTTATTTATAAATAAGTCTAAACTTTATTATTTTTAAAATAAATTTTTACAAAAAAGATATTGAAGGTTTTTAAACTTAAAATTTCAAGTTACAAGTTTAATATTTATATATTTACAAATAAATCCCTTGAATATTTTTATTCATAAATACGTCAAAAGTTTAGTATTTTTAAATAAAATTTTACAAACAAGTCATTAAAAATTTTAAAATTAAAATTTTAAATTACAAATTTAATATTTATATATTTACAAATAGATCTCTTGAATATTTTTATTCATAAATATGTCGAAATTGTATCATTTTTAAATAAAATTTTACAAAAAAGACATTGAAAATTTTAAGACTTAAAATTTTAAATTACAAATTTAATATTTGTACATTAGCAAATAGACCCCTTGAATATTTCTATTTATAAATAAGTCCAAATATTATCATTTTTAAGTAAATTTTTACGAAAAAGATATTGAATATTTTAAAGCTTAAAATTTTAAATTATAAGTTTAATATTTGCATATTTACAAATAGACTCCTTGAATATTTTTTATTTATAAAAATGTCCAAAGTATAAATAAAAATATTCAAAGGATCTATTCATAAACATACAAATATTAAACTTGTAATTTAAAATTTTAAGTTTTAAAACCTTTAATATCTTTTTTGTAAAATTTCATTTAAAAAATGATAAAATTTGGACTTATTTATAAATAAAAATATTAAAGGGGTCTATTTGACAATGTACAAATATTAAACTTGTAATTTAAAATTTTGAGTTTTAAAACCTTCAATGTCTTTTTTGTAAAATTTTATTAAAAAATAATAAAATTTGGACTTGTTTTATAAATAAAAATATTCAAGGGGTTTGTTTATAAATATACAAATATTAAAATTATAATTTTAAATTTTAAACCTTTCAATGTATTTTTTTATAAAATTTTATTCCAAAATGATAAATTTGATTTTTTTTATAATTAAAAATATTCAAAGATCTATATTAATGTACAAATATTAACTTGTGTAGTTAAAATTCTACATCTTCCAATTTTTTTGTTTTATAATATAAAAAAAATCGAAATATTAAACTTGTATTTGAATTTAAAATTAAAAATTTTTATTTGTGGGTTTTATTGATAAATATACAAATATTAAGATAAACTTTTATATTTTAAAACCTTCAATATTGTAAAATTTTTATTAGATAAATTTATTTATTATAATAAAATATTTAAGAGGGTCTATTTATAAATATATGAATATTAAACTTATAATTTAACTTTTTATAGAGGATTTATTTATAAAAAATTTTAAACATTTAAGGTCCTCTTTGTAAATTTTATTTAAAAAATATTAAAATATGGACTTATCTATGAGTAAAAAATTCAATGAGCTTATTTATAAATATACAAATATATAAATTATAATATAAAATTTAATTGAGGGTTTATTTATAAATATTTGACAGAAAAAAGAGAGAATGAAAATTTAAAACTTTTAAAGAATTTAGTTGTAAAATTATGGATGATAAAAATAATTTTTTTTAAAAAAATTTGATTAAATAATAATCACAGAATTGTAGTTAATAAATTTTTTTAAAAAAATGTAGATGAATACTAAAATTACAGATAATTTTTAATAAATAAAATAAATGTTGAAAATTGTAGATAAAAAGTCCTAAATAAAAATGAGACTGAAAATCACGCTAATGCCCTAATTTAGCAGGTCAACTTCCAGGTGCGGGGACTCTGGGCCATCATCCCATTTTACTCCTGGACTCCACAGACCCGTTGCTGAACGCTGAGGCGTTGGATCCCAACAAAACAACGTTCCACTCAAAGCAACACAACACGATAACCCCACGAAAACCCAAGCAACTGCACGGCCCCCAGCATGTCCTCCTCCGGCGACCTCTTCCTACTGCGCCTAGGGATTCTCCTCGCCCTCCTGGCCGCCGGATCCCGGATCCCGCAGCCAGCGGCCAGGTTCGTCGTCGAGAAGAACAGCCTCATGGTCACCTCCCCGCAGGACATGCGCGGCACCCACGACAGCGCCATCGGCAACTTCGGCATCCCCCAGTATGGCGGCAGCATGACCGGCACGGTCGTCTATCCAAAGATCAACGCCAATGCCTGCGACGAGCTCTCGGCTTCTTTCAAGTCCAAGACCGGCGCTCTTCCCAACTTCCTCCTCGTTGATCGCGGAGGTAATAGAAAAAAAGAGAAAACCCTCGCGATTCTGCTTGAACTTCAATCTATTTTTGTGCTGTTATTTTTGAATGATCTAGATGCGAATTGGAGGGATTTGTTTGCTAAGGAAGAAACCGGCGATGACAGGATGCTTTTTATGAAGTTAAAAACTAGAATGGTAAAGAAGGAGGTTTTACAAAAAGACTTTTTTTTTTTTTTTTTTGTAGATTTGGGAAGAAAAATTGGCGGGAATGGATTTGATGAATTCAATTTTTATCATTTTGGTTTATTTACACTCGGGTTTAGTTGAGTAGGAGTGTAAATGAGCAGAGTGAAGGGGTTGTATATAGGGATAGGGAAAGAATAGAGACTGCTTCTCCTATTTGAAGTATGTGTTTCTTATGGAAAAGATGGGACACTTATATCTAAACTGGATGTGGACATGTGAAAAATAGCAAATAATGGGGAAACAATCATAGTTAGGATGGAAGAAGAAAGCTGTTGCATAGCTAGATTGATGGTTTTTAAGTTGTGAAATTGGTCACAGCATCTATTAAGCTTAGAAGAAAGGATGATTCAGGATAAATGAAGTCCATTAGCATAAAAAATGTCACAATTGATAGGATGTCACCATTGAAAAATTAGTCCTTTAGTGGTAAAACATATGTGCCCGATTGATGTCTAAAGTCAGAAGTCACAGTTCTTACTATAACTGAGAACTGAGCTTCCTTGGCATGTGATGCCTATATTTTTCTTCCTTTCCAAAAAGCTTCCTATTTCTCTTGTTGCAAATAATCACTCTAAAGTGAAAAGGTGGTTATGTATTTTGTATTCAATTCTCATTATAAAGATCACATTTCTGATGAGTTAATCAAAATTATTAGCTGGTCTAGAACTCATATAGGATTTCTTGGGTATTAAATGTTTTAGATTCCTTTTCTAATGGTCTTCAGTTCTATGTTGATTTACAGGTTGCCTTTTTGCTAAGAAGGTTTGGAATGCACAGAATGCTGGTGCTTCAGCTGTGCTTGTTGTAGATGATACTGATGAACCATTGATAACCATGGATCTGTCAAAAGAGGATGATGAAGCTGCAAAATATATTTTGAATATAAATATTCCATCTGCCCTCATTGGCAAGAGGTTTGGTAACTATTTAAAGAAGGCTGTAAACAGTGGCGAAATGGTTAATGTAAACCTTGACTGGCGAGAAGCTGTTCCGCATCCAGATGATCGTGTTGAGTATGAGCTATGGACAAACAGCAATGATGAATGTGGTCCTAAATGTGATTTGTTGATGGATTTTATAAAAGACTTTAAGGGTGTAGTACAGATACTTGAGAAAGGTGGTTATAGCCAATTCACACCTCATTATATCACCTGATACTGCCCCCAAGCATTCACTCATAGCAAGCAGTGCAAGTCCCAGTGCATCAACCATGGGAGGTACTGTGCTCCCGATCCTGAGAAAGATTTTAGCATTGGCTATGAAGGGAAGGATGTAGTCGTTGAAAATTTGAGACAGTTGTGTGTTCAAAGTCGCAAATGAAAGTAAGAACCCCTGGATCTGGTGGGATTATGTAACTGACTTTCACATAAGATGCCCCATGAAAGAAAAAAATACAACAGAGATTGTGCTTTTGATGTTATCTCATCTTTAGGTGGGTACATTTCCTGAATTTGCAATTTGTATGTCTGTGTCTGTGCAATTGCTGAAAGGCATCTGTATTTTTCATTTTTTTAACCTTGAATGGAGGACTAAAGCATGCTTTTATTGAACAGGATTGGATGCTAGGAAGATAGAAGAATGCATGGGGGATCCAACCACAGATTCTGAAAATCCTGTTCTGAAACAGGAACAAGATGCCCAAGTAATGATACCATGTGACGTATCTTTTTGGTTGCCTATTATAGACAGTTAGATGTCCTGTTTCGCTGTTAGTTTTGCATGACAAGAAAGTTTTAGTTTAGGTTGGAAAGGGCTCCAGAGGAGATGTTACCATACTGCCTACACTTGTTGTTAATAATTGACAATATCGAGGTGAGTCCTGTAATATTGTAGCTATAAATTTTCAGTTTCATGTATAACAAATGAGATTGCAGGCAAATTCGAGAAGAAAGCTGTCCTAAAGGCCATTTGTTCTGGTTTTGAAGAGACAACAGAACCTGCTGTTTGTTTGAGTGATGGTGAGATTTAACTGTCAAGTGATGATTTGATGTGGGTGCTCTTGTGATTTTTCTACTGTTTTATCAAGTTTTGACTTTAATACTAGATATTGAAACAAATGAATGCTTGAATAATAATGGAGGGTGCTGGCAAGATAAGGCTTCCAATATTTCTGCCTGCAAGGTACTCAGTCAACAAGTTAAAGAATATATAATTATGTATTAGTTATTTCTTTAATGCAATTCATGCTTTTCCCAGGATACTTTTTGAGGTAGAGTATGTGAATGTCCCCTTTTTAATGGTGTGCAGTTCAAGGATGATGGTTACAGCAAATGTGAAGTTGATCCTCTTTTACCTCCTTATGCTTTGAAATTATAACTGATGATTGAAAAGGTTCTTTAATATGCATGGGAGAAGAATCTAAACAATTTTTCGATGCTAAGCTACTGGATGAAGAATAATGGTAAGTTATGTGTGAAATATGGAGTGATTGCAATATTTGGTTTGGCTGGATGAGAGACCACATTGGCAAATCTATTATACAATCATTTATGCTATCTTGGAAATAAGTTCTGATAACTTCAGACATATAGTTGTACAATATGAACTTATGGGATTGTTGCCTCTGATGATTTTCATAAAAAATTCTTTGTTGGTGTTATAAATATTGACAACTGCTTCCAGACCTCTAAGAATCCATATCTCATTTGTCCCTGAGTGGAAGTTGGGTCGAACACTTCGAAAAATTTAATATCATAAGCTGGTGAAAGACAAAGGTCATAAAAGCATGAAATGAGTGAGAAGATATATTTATGCATTTTAGGTTGTTAACCTAGAAAATACTTATAATTTTATTGAATTATATTTTCTAAATAATCCCTATTTTGTTCTTTTCTACTTTCTACTGCCTCATATAAGTCCAAGTCCAACACCTGCAGCTGTGACTATTCCATATTGAGCTTTGTGACAATCAGGTAGATTTTTGAGTGTGACATGTTAATGGTTATACTTTTTGCTGTGTCGAAATCAATTGGTCATGAATGGAGTTACCAATATCACTCAAGATGATATACCTTGTTCTATGCTGTAGATGATGCCAAGTTTGATGAGTTGCTAAGAGTGTATCTGAGTCAAAATTTTGTGCTACTACCAATGGTAGTATGCCAATGAACATAGAGCCAGTCATAGTAGTAAATTTGAATCATGATCTTTTACCCTTGTCTCATTACTGAACTCTGAAGTGTTAGCAAATACATCATGGAGGGAAATGGATATGTGTCTTTTACTTATATTAGTTCTCCTCAGTTCTGCATCTAATTTGTATTTGGTAATTTCATTGGTAAAGAAAATCGCTGAAATGTATTTGGTAGTTTTGTCATATTCTAGAAGGCACTTAATTTCTTGGTCATTGCTTTTTCCAAATAGAAAGCATACAAGGTATGGTTAACAATTGTATCTGCAGCAAGTGGACCTGGTAGGTGCAGAATAAAGAATGGTGGATGCTGGCATCAAACTTGAGACAGACAGACATTCTCTGCATGTCTGGTTGGTTCTTTCAATCCTATTTAGTTTTGGGACTGACTCCTGCTGTTGGTTTGTTCTTATGTTTGGCTTCTTGTACATCCATATCTTTATACAGGAGACTGGAGACAACAAATGTCAGTGTCCTCCTGGATTCCAAGGTGATGGTATCAAAAGTTGCAAAGGTAACATCCTTGACAAATGCTATATACAGAAATTTGATTCTGTAACAGGACTATTAGATAGGCTATTATTCTGAAAATTTTGGTTGAGTTACACATTCCAAAAGTCTACCACATTCAGAAGTTGACAAAGGATGCAATTCACCATTTTCTAGCGAGCCAATTGCTGCCTGTTTTCTTGTTTAGATATTGATGAATGCAAATAAAAGAAAGCCTGTCAGTGCCCAGAATGCAGCTGCAAAGATACATGGGGAAGTTATGAGTGTACATGCAGTGGAGAATATTTGTACATCAGGGAGCATGATACTTGCATAAGTGAGTTGTCTTTCTTCTATGCATTTGATGTAATTGGTCTGTTGAAATGAGATTTTACCTTTTTAGTTTGGATGTTTCTGCTGGTAAAGCAGCAATTGAAGCTAAGGCAACTTGGACTGCCATCTGGGTGATCTTGATCATCATGGCTGTTGCTTGTGTTGGAGCATATATCATTTACAAGTATAGATTAAGGGTGAGTGAACCTGCATGAAATTACACATTGCTTTGCGTTCTTAGAAGTATCTCATGCACCAAATTAGATATGGACCTCGAGTGAATATATCTTCCTACCCCCAACTGGTTGTGGTTCGCATAATTATGCATGACTGGAAAATAACCGTCACATCCCACATCTTTTAGTCTTATTGAGCAGACTATCATTTGACTGAATCAGAGGCCTCTTATTTCCTTTGGGACAGTCATTTGTTTTGACAAGATATAAGCTTAAAATCTGCCATGGAACAGCTGGTGAACTTTCCCTTGAAAACTTATGGGTGTACTATTCCCCAAATATGAAGAACTTCGCTATCGCATGTCATTTTGTTTGCAATGATGATGGCAGATCTAGATATACCTGCAACAATTTTTGGATCAAAACTCCTAACAGATGACAGAAACAAACCGTATGTGTTTTAAGGAATATGGTACCTTAAGTATGGACAATGTAATTGACAGACTGACTAGATTTGATTGCCATGCTTGATTCTTTTTGTTTGCAACTTTTTATTCTGGAACTCTTGTCTACAAACTAGTTTAACCTTCTAAGTTAATTTCTTCCTGTCCAGCATTGTTACTCACTTTTTTCCTTTTTTTTAAGTCATACATGGACTCCGAGATCAGATCTATTATGGCCCAGTACCTGCCTCTAGACAGCCAAGGAGAGATCCCAAATCATACCCACGAAGAACACGCCTAAAAGCTCAGGGGCACTCCCATCCTTGTCAGAAATCTTTTTTCCCACCAACACACAGGACTGATCACAATAATCAAGCATCAGTGGGGAGAAAATACTCGCAGAAACTGAAAATGAGTTCAGAAAGGCTGAGATTTTACCAAAGAACATTGATGTGTGTGCAGAGACCGAGATCAGTTGCTAGTTATTTTTTTCTAATTAGCAGCTATTCTGTAATTTCAAATGTATAGATTATATTGTTGCCCTACGTTCTATAATCAGTTCCAGTTGCGAAACCAATTGTTGTGTAATGAATAAATAGCTCAGAGATAGTTGTGGTTGTGCCAACTGCATTGACGTAGGCAAGATGTCATAAACTGTTTGGTTTAGATGTTTGTTTTTCATATGATTATAGCATTTACTTGTTGGTAAAACAACTCACTACCAAAAATTACATTACATCTGAAGTGTCGGGAGCAGAGAAATGAAGGAAAATCTCTAATTTCTCTCATGCATGATTCTCATATTAATTGTGATATGTAAGCTGTACAGCTGGTGAAAAATTCAGTTCAGTGCCTCTTGACAAGAACAGAAAGTGGCGGTGGGCGGTGATTATATAAGGGGCTAATTACATACTCTCGAAATTTTTCTTAATTATGAAAAATTCTTTGAAATTTTCATAATTATCTATATTTTTTTTAAAAAAAAATATTTGCCTATACCTCTTAATTATTATTTAATCAAAAAGTTTTTTAAAAAATTTCACTTTTACCCCTTCTAATTTTATAATTAAACCCCCAAAAAACTTATTTTCTCATCTTTCATTTTTTCTCCCAAAACATTTACAAATAAATTCTTTGAATATTTTTATTTATAAAAAATCCAAATGTTAATATTTTTCAAAAAAAATTTATAAAGAGGATGAAATAATTTAAATATTTTATAAATAAATCCTAATATTTGTATATTTACAAATAAGCCTCTTGAATTTTTTTATTTATAAAAAAAGTCCAAATGTTAATATTTTTAAATAAAAATTTATAAAAAGGACATTAATATTTTAAATATTTTACAAATAAACCCTAAATAAGAAATTTAATTATAAATTTTATATTTCTGAACTTACAAATAAGTCCATTGAATTTTTTTATTTATAAATAAGTCCAAAATTTATAAGTTCTAAAATAAAATTTTACAAAAAAGAATTGAAGGTATTAAAACTTAAAATTTTAAAATACAAGTTCAATATTTTGTATATTTACAAATAGACCCTCAAATTTTTTATTTATAAATACGCCCAACTTTTATCAATTTTTTAATAAAATATCACAATATTGAAATTTTAAAAATTAAAATTTTGAATTACAAATTTAGTATTTATACATTTACAAATAGATCCCGTGAATATTTTTATTTATAAATAAATTCAAAATTTTATCATCTTTAAAATAAAATTTTACAAAAAAGACATTGAAGGTTTTAAAACTTAAAATTACAAATTACAAGTTTAATATTTGTACATTTATAAATAGACCCCTAAAAAATATCTATTTATAAATAAGTCCAAATTTATTATTTTTAAATAAAATATTACAAAGAAGACATTGAGGGTTTTAAAACTTAAAATTTGAAATTATAAGTTTCATATTTGTACATTTACAAATAGACCACTTGAATATTTTTATTTATAAATAAGTCTAAATTTTTATCATTTTTTAAATTAAATTTTACAAAAAAGACATTGAAGGTTTTAAAACTTAAAATTTAAAATTACAAGTTTAATATTTGTGCATTTAAAACTAGACCCCTTGAATAATTTTATTTATAAATAAGTCCAAATTTTATTTATTTTAAAACTAAATTTTACGAATAAGTCATTGAAGGTTTGAAAACTTAAATTTTAAAAGTACAAGTTTCATTTTTATATATTTAGAAATAGACCCCTTGAATATTTTTATTTATAAATACGTCTAAATTTTTTATCATATTTTAAATAAAATTTTACAAAAAAGATATTGAAGGTTTTAAAATTTAAATTTAAAATTACAAGTTTAATATTTGTACGTTTATAAATAAACTCATTAAATATTTTGATTTATAAATAAGTCTAAATTTTGACAGAAATTTGCTTAAAAATTAACATGAAAAATTAGGTATTTCCTGAAATAAGATCATAATTAACATACGTATATTAAAAAACACATAACTAATCATATAAATATAATATATTCTAATATTAGACATCATAATATATTTGTTACAATGCTTACATCCAAAATAGTAGCAATGAATATGTAGTTCATTCATAAGTAAGGATCTAATGAACTTACGCGCAGATATCAAGTCATCATGATATCACAATATTATAATCCAAAAAAAGAAGTTGGAAAATCATAACATTCTCAAATAAAAGTTAGAAAATCACAATATTACAATCCAAAGATCACATGAAAAATATCGTCCAACATCTGATGAATTTTCTGCAAAAAAACATAGTGACATTTATTAATGTATTGTTTCAAAATCACATAAAATAATATCAAAAAAATCGTCAATATTTTTTAAGAAAAACTTACATGGTAGATACATACTAAAATCTGAAGTCCTACCGTTAGACCTTTCCCTTTCTCTTCCTTACCTCGTCCTCTTATATATTGATTTTTCACTGATTCTTGATTGCTATTAGATTCAGAAGCTTCAATTTGTTGTTGTGGTCTAAGAGGCTCTTTACACACTCTTTTGTTGTGTCTCACCTTACAACATCTACTATAAGTATATATCGCTTTACTTGATGTTTCTATTGAATCCTTAATCCTTTTCTTCTTAGGCCAACTAAGTTGTCTTCTTGAACGTGGAGGAAGCACTTGCATAGCATTTGGCACAAACACCCAAAATTACTTACTTAAAAGTGGAGTGACAAGGACATTATATATTTTTTTGTATATTTTCATAGTGTAGTAGTCATCAACAAAATTAATTGGATCAAGCCGAACATCAAGAAGAGTAATAATACTATAAACACAAGGCACTCCTGTTAGCTACCACTGTCTATAGTCACAAATTATCTGCTTCATGTCGACGATCCATCGCCCTGCAGGATCACTAACTTCTGGAATATCATCAGAAGACCTCCAAATATGGCATCTGCCACGTGCTTGTGAAACTTTCTTAATAAAAGCTTCTATTTTTGACATTAGCTTTCCAGACTAGTGGGATCTGTCATTTGTTCTTGTGGCAAATTTTATTAGTATCTTATGTCTGATGAAATTAAGTAGTTCAAGTAAGCGAAGCTCCCTGCCATTATGAATGAAACTATTAAATGATTCAGAAATATTATTAGTCACATAATGACATTACTGAAAGATCAAAATGACTTCTACTCCATACAAAATCATTTATTTCTTTCGTATACTATCAAATTGGAATGGATAGCTACTTAATCATCTCCATGTACTTGATGAATTTAGTAGGCAAAAATGTATTTGAAGCGTTAAAAACCAAATTTTCTAATTTTTTCCCAGGGTAAAATCTTTTGAAATTTGCGATCACATATCTTATACAAGCTCTATGCTCAACATGTGGGAAGATATTCTTCACAGCATCAGAAAAACCCTTCTGGCTATCTGAAATAATAACCAAGTTATCCAAATTTCTTATTGCCTGTTATAAATTATATACAAATCATAATCAAGATTAGTATATTTCCGCTTCTACAACTTCATATACAACTGGAACTAGGTTATTCTCCCCATCAATTTCACAAGCTGAAAGCAATGTGCCTTTATATTTGTCTTTCAAGAAGCATCCATCAACTCTCAATATAGGCCTGCATCCAAAAGTTCTATTACAAGCATATAGTGACAGAAAATATTTTTGGAAAGACATATCTGGACATTGAGTAAAGTGCACAATATTGTTAGGATTCCTCCTCTCCAACTTTACTTTAAGCGAATGAAACAAATTAAAAGAATCTTCTTTATTACCATGAATAATCTTGTAAGCATAGTCTTTTTCTCTCCATGTCTGCATGTAAGTCAGCTTAATATTGTATCTATCATTCATCAAATTTTATATTTGCTTTACTGTGATTTGTTTGTCAACATACATCCAATACAAAACTTGGTTGTTTACCCATTTAGCACTGGTCATTGTATTTCCAAAAGAATTGATAGCAATATATGTATAAACTGATTCTATTTTCTTTACTTGAAAACCTAAACTACCAAATCTTTTTGAAGCATGAAGCCTCCATGGGTAATTTGCAGAAGCACACTTGATTGTTATTCTATTATGTTCATTTTTTACAAACAAAGGTTTAAACCTGTGCACAATACAATACTGTCTAAGAGTCATTCTGAATGCATATACATCCTCAAATATGTTTTCTTTTTTCAGAATATTATCATCCAAATTATTTTTAAGTAAAGGTAGTAGATTATCTTTTGCTCTATCTTCTACTTCTTCTTTTTCACATTGTCTTATATTCTCTTCATCTTTCTCGGCCACTAACTCATCATTATTATCATCCTCCTCCTCCTCATCTTCATCATCATCAGAAGAAAAATTCAGACTGCGAAAATTAAAATCAGAAGGACAAGCATCTAAACTTGAGTCAATATACTCATCTCTTGGCATTATATGATACTCAGAAAAATCTCCCGTCATAAATTTCCTTTGACCATACTACGATATGCCAAATATAGGAGTAAAAAGAGTTAGCCTTACTATAGACACCGTTGATAAGGGATCCCCTATGTTCTCAATTAATATGTAGATATTACCATACTTTAAATCTTTTATCACTGTCCACATTACTATGAGTTGAATTTCACTATTGATTGACATCTAAATTGGAGGAGTATTATTTGGAAGTAAGTACTTGAACACAAGTAACTCATTTGTCCTTATTTTGACTAGTTTACAGTCTTCAATCCATAACTCTGAAAATCAGTACTTATTTGTATCAACCAACAAAGACTTCTATTTACCAAATACATATTTTACCAACAAAAATTTCGGAAAATTTTTTATAATTAAAAAAATTTTCGTGGGGTATGCGTAATTAGTCATTATATAAATAAACAGAACCCGGTAGTGCTTAGGCTTCCAGCAGAAAAATAACTATTTGTTTTCTAAAACTGCCGTCTGTTTCTATCCGCATGAAACCACTGCTAGAAAGAATGTGACGAAAGAACCTGTGGTCCGTACAAAAATTCGTACTCCGTATGATGGTAGCTTGTAGCAAGTCACAAAGGTCAAATGTCCTCTACGCACGCCTGTTGCTATGGCATGTGATGAAGAGTTTGACATTGGTGCCACCTACCCAATACCATTTACAAAACATGATCGTGCGTAGGTGCAACCATGTTTGTATATTTATCAAACGATTTTAACTCTTCATCCTTTCAATTTTCAAATCATTTTATTTATTTTAAAATAAACACATGATAGTTTCAATTTTAATATTTAGGTTTTAGATTTTAGAACGTAGAATCTAAAATCGTAAGGTTTAAAATATAGAGTCTAGAATTTTAAAATTTAAGATATAGAACTTAGGATTTTAGGGTTTAGATACTCAAAAGATTAAATCCTATCTGTAGGATTTTATACTCATCATAGATTTATGAAACTCGTTCCAAGAAATCTGAGTTTATATACCTTTAGATCACTGAATTAGCCTAAGTGATCTATCTCCAATCATGTGCGGTGCATTTGATTGTGAATTGCTTAAGGTGAACCGGTGTATCTTAAAATTGATTTATCCATGGACAAATTATGAAGCTGGACGTGTCCTAATTTATTCGACCTTAAAACAAGTTTTTTTTAAACATATGCAGTTGAGCAAATTACACAGTTTTCATTCCTACTTTAAAAACCCTCTTTAGACCCCATGTTATTGAATCGATTCTATGGATTTAAACAAATAATATCTCATAAATAATTGCGATTCTTTCTCGTTAATCGAGAAGTTGACGGAGAACGAGTAGTTGAACCGGCCAAACTGCATATCCAGAGCGCCAAAAGCCAATTTAGTCAAGAGATTAGAGCATCTAAACACTATTAAGCCCACTTAAAGAAACATATCCTAATCAAGTCGGCATCGCTAACCGCGTAGCGTAATTAATTGGCAAGCTTAATATCCCCATCGTTTCGTAAGGAAGGGGCATGATAACCAAGCTCTCTAAAGATCCGGGCAACCTCGAAGAAGAAGCTGACACCTCGTCGTCATCCACGCGTCAACTTCGGGTGAGCTCACATCAATTGTTTTCTAATTTGATGGAGTAAAGAACTAGTATCGTGGGGCGGCATCCAACCGGGTAACAGCTTGCAAAACATCCCCTCTCCCGCCACTTGCAACGGTCGTGCGGGCCGGAATGCCGCGTCAGTCGCCGCCGAATCAACTCCGAGGACCGTGCCCCAATCCACTCCGGGGAGGATTTGATGGACCGGGAAGTCCACGATCCACCAAATTGACCCAACAAAAAATCACCAATTAAATTTAAAAACAATTCAATTAACGGTTAACTCAATAAATACTAAACTAGAATAATTTAGTGTTAAGTTGGCAGTCAATAAAAATTTTTTAATTTGGTTGGTGGCCTCCCATTGGACCATTTTAATAAACTTTAGATGCACGGTTCATTTGATTCGGCTAGTTTCAAATAATTAAAAAATCTTTAATATGTTTTTTCATATAACCTCCTCTATTTTGTCATAATCATATGAAAGTACTACCGCCGTTACGAACTACGAAGAAAACAATCAAAGGAAAACGAATGCAAGAGGAGTATATTACATATGTGAATGATGCGGTTCTATCATTTTCACAAGCGCATATGTGCAATTTTTGCGTGATTGAGGCTAACCAAGGTAAACCAGCACAATTCAAGGTAACTGTGATTTATCTTCCTCTTAATTCTCCCTTTGCATTTGACATGACAACCAAGCGAAAAGTACAATCACCAATCAAAAGTTTCCCTGTTTAGTGGCCGGATAGAAATAGTATCACTCGCATTTCGTTGAATTTCTTTAACATTTTATGGATTATTTCATAATTGCTCAAATAAAAACTACCTATCAATTATTGAGTAATGATTTATGTTTTTTTTTTTTTTTCTCACATTTCTACTCTTCCCAAGTGAACCTCTCTCCTATAGAAAATTGTTCTCTACCTCCATCTCTTCGACTAGTTCTCTTGATACTGGTAAGACGTTCAGCAAATCAAATCAAATCATGTTTTTATCGACTCTTCATCAACAACAATGAGCTCAAACAGGTAGTTAATGAACCTATTTTTGAAATGCAAGAAGGCAACAAGTCCAAAAGCACCGCAGTGAAGAACAAAGATTAGGCATTGAGCCCCACACTGGGGGTACAAAAAATCCACTCAGAGGATACCTTGGTCCCCCTCTGTTTCCTCTCCAAAACCCTTTCAGAAATAACATAACTCTTCTCCACGATCATGCCGACCTATACTATTATTCCCTCCATTCTATATTCCTATGTCGTCCTCCAAATTGGACCCCCACGTTGTCTCAGCTGCCACGTCATGCGATCTCTTCTCCCCTCAGTTTCCTATGAATCATTAACTAATGTTTAAAGAACAACTTAATCATTAATTCCTTCTAATGTTAGCGCGTATCTTTGTATAACTACATCTTCTGTTACATAAAATGTAAATGTCTTGGCCCCGTTCAGGCCCTGATGAGTTGTAAGGATTTTGAGATATTGCTAATAATGTGTAATTAAGAATTGGAATAATATCGGGACAAGTGAAGTCAAGCCCTGTACGTGCAATATTCTCCCAAGCAAGTCATATAAATAGTGTTTCAAGAATACGCTATTCCATAACACTCGCATTCTCAACTTCAGAAGTCTCTTGGCCTATGGAGCATTCGGAAGCTATTTCGGAGGAGAACTGGCGCATATTTGAGCAGGCAATGCTGACGGATGAGTCAGAATTTATGGTACAGTTGCTTGGCGGATACCCGTTTCTGATGAACCACGATCCAAGCTCCGTAATGGACACATTGTTTTGGTCAGAGCATGAGTCTGGTCCTTACTTCAGCTCGGAGAATGCCAATTTTAGTTCATGCTTTTGGTCTCAAGATCATTCTACTAGTTCAACTAGCAACACCACTTCCGTTGTCCCAAATTCTAGCTCTGAAGGCTACTTCATCGCGAGGGATGCCAATGCCATGATGACTTCATCACTTGAAAATGCTCCTATGTATCAGCTGGAAGAACTGATGGAGTTGATTGATGAGATGAATGACAGTGATGTCAGAAAGAACTATACTGACGCACAAGAGGAGGAGATGCCTCCCAGGAAGAAGCCTCGAGCAGCAGCGAAGGTGATGCACTTTAGATAAATTTTGAATCTAGATGCTTAAGAGGCGAAATTATTTTCCTGATTGTTAGCTGACCTGATGCAGGTGCAACGAAGTACAAAGAAAAATCAATCAAAGAAAGCACCGAAGGGTGTTGATATTGCCAGCAATTGTGAGGTTGAAGATGGCATTGCCGCTTTGAATGACCAGAGCACAAGCTGTAACGGCTCTGACACTTTTCCTGCTCTGAATGTGAATGGCAAAACCCGTGCAAGTCAGGGTTCGGCCACTGACCCACAAAGCCTCTATGCAAGGGTATGTGGATTCTGCTTACATGGTGCACTAGCATCCCATGCACAGATACTATGTGATACTTGAGTACCTCTTCATTTGATATCTAATGTGGGACTAAAACATATTCAATTGTTTTCAACAGAAAAGGAGGAAGAGAATCAATGAGAGGCTGAGGATATTGCAGAACCTGGTTCCCAGTGGCACAAAAGTAAATATTCAGAATTACATTGTTATTTGCAGAACCACTTCCAAGTTGTGTCAACAAGCACCATTAATGGCTAAGTCTTACTCCTGGATATTATTTGACAGGTAGACATTAGCACAATGCTTGAAGAGGCTGTTAACTACGTGAAGTTCTTGCAGCTCCAAATCAAGGTGAAACCTTCGCCCACAAATTTAGCAGTTTTTTACCAGTTGCATTGTAGTTAAAAGTTATCAAAAAAAAAAAAAAAATAAAATGAATAGCTATCATCTTTTTTTAATCACCAAAAAAACTATCATCTTTATTTGACCAAGAATGAGGTCGAGACATATGCATTAATATAATTTGTTTGTTTGTGATTCAAAATTTTAGATGCTGAGCTCTGATGAGTTGTGGATGTATGCACCCATCGCCTACAATGGGGTGAACATTGGGCTTGATCTAAAGATCTCACCAAGCCAGCAATGACATGAAAGTTTGTTGCAGTCACTGCTGATGCCCATAGGGAGTTCTGCCGTGGCTGTGGCGCTACAAATTTTTTTTCTTCTTCTTTCAACTTGTAAACATTTTGTGAATTCTTGCAAATGGATGACGGTTTATCAATCCTTTCCTAAAAAGGTAAAAAAGATGTCGTTGCCATCTTGTAATGGATTTAAGAGAATAAGCCATTATCGGGAACCATGTTGTATGATCAGCTTTGGTTAAAATATCGGTTTCCTCTCTTTCTCTAAATTTATTAATAAGTGATGTGAACAATATTAATAACATATTAGAAACAAAAAGTCTAATGCTTTTTAGACTTCCTGCTTGTTGGGCAAGTGAAAAAATAGTTTTGTTAAGAGGCACAACACTCAAAACTATAGTATACAATCTGAGAAACTTGAAAAAAGAAAAATAGTTCACATGTATTTTATTTAATGATTAAGATCCATGATGTGCTTCTTCACTTCAGTGGTCCTCAAGGTAAATTTTTGAAATTGCAGAATTTAAAACTGTTTCTTGTTTAATCCTTCATTTGCAGAGATATATCTTGTAAATCAAGAAGAAATGGTGTTAACTATAAGATTTTTAGTTCAACCTAGTAGGATTCAAGCCCAAGTGCTGCATGAGATGAAAATGGTGTTAACTATATGATTTCATGACTTCAGAAAGCAAGTAGCAGAGATTAAAGGCTAAAGAAGTTCTGTGTCTACTGATATATAGTTACAATGTTATTGAAGAGAGATGAAAGAGTGAGCCCTTCTATCTTGAGAGATGGAGAGAAAAAAGAAAAGAAAAATATATGAGAGAAAGAAGAGATGAATAGGATAATTTGCTCAAAAAATCTGGATTGGATCTAGAGCCTTGTGGGATTGGACCTTATTCCAATTAAACATATTCATCCCTGCTCTAAGGGCTGGGTGAGTAGCTACACCAAAAAAAGGAAGCAATTTGCTTTACTCCTTGTTAACCAGAGCAAGTACTCATCAGTCCAAATATAACCCATTTAACTAGATTGAGCAAGCAAGGAGACTAATTCTCCCATTTGGTCCTTGTCCAAACAGGTCCATGATGTGAACACACATCAATCTTAAGTTACATCTGCAGCAACTACCCAAAATTCCATTTTTGTTGGACTATACTGATCTGTGGCACGCCTTGTCCCACAAGATATGTGTACACAAGCAAAACTCACAATGGTCAGCCATTGACCAGGGAAGCGCGTGGCCTGCATACAATTGGAGTTAAGTCCAAATCTGTCTTCTTCAAACTACTCCTTCCCATTGCATGCTATGCCGACCAGACAGTAGCATTGGTACAGAGAGGCCAAATGGAGCCAAAAACACACTAGCAAGCAGCAAAGCTAAGTGTAGTAATAACAAGCCAAAGGTGATGAATAGACATCAAACAAGAAAAGTCAGTTGGGGGAGTTCCCAGTATTAGCCGGGAGGTCAGAAACACGCTGGTTTCACGTTCCTGTTTCCCTCGAAGACGCCAAATAAGTCTCCGACTCCCACTAACTATCCCCAACTAATACACCCCCACGCGGCAATCTCCTTGTCACTTCACCCAAAAGCCAGCATCCAGCATCACCCCGGTATCCGACTTCCCTCTGGTTATCCTATTCCCGCACCTATCGTGTTGGCTGGTCCAGAGAACCGGTCGCTGCCTTCTTATCCTGGCCCAGCAGACCGCGCTACGCTATAAATAAGCAGACAAGCATAGAACCAGAGGTAGACGAAGAACACGAGAGGGAAAAGGAGCGTCCCTGATTGGATCGGATGGGGAGGCGGCAGAGATCGGTGACGGACGAGGAGGATCTGGCGGCGATCTGCCTGGTGATGCTGGCGCAGGGGGAGTCGGATCTGCGGCGATCGCCATCACCGCCGCCGCCGGTGTACGGATGCTCGGTCTGCAGGAAGAGGTTCGGGTCCTACCAGGCGCTGGGCGGGCACAAGGCCAGCCACCGGAAGCCCGCTGGGGACGAAGATCCAGGGGCGGCCGGGAAAGGGGAGAAGGCGCACCAGTGCTCGATCTGCTCGAAGACGTTCGCTTCGGGGCAGGCGCTAGGGGGCCACAAGAGGTGTCACTATGACGGGATCGGCGGGAGAGATTTGTCGTTGTCGTCGCAGAAGGGAAAAGAGGCGGCGAGAGGGTTCGATCTGAACTTGCCGGCGGTGGAGATGGAAGGGAGGAGGAGATGCGGGGAGAAGGAGGAGGACGAGGAGGTGATGAGCCCCCTGGGATTGAAGAAGCCGCGGTTTCCGATTCCCGCTTAAGAATTGAAACGAAATTTTTTGGCGTAAAGAGGTTTCGTGATTTAGTTTAACAGTGGTCGGTTGGAGGTGAGAAGGACGTGGGCTCCTGGGCTGAGGCTGGCCCAGATGCTTCCCTCGATGCCTCGTGATAGATACTCTGATCCGATCCCGAGACATGGCAGAACGACCATGTTGAAACCCTATATCTGGCCAGAGTTGCATCTTTTTTTCTTGTTTATATTTTGGTTATTTATTGGATTTGTATGGGAATCACAACTAGAGATTCTTTTTTTTTTTACTGCATTATTTATTGTAAATTATGGATTTATATAATATTTAGATAGATGCAAAAAAAATATTTTGTTTTGTCTAATAATACTTCCTATGCGCTTGATGAGATTCCTAACTTTGATTTTTTTTTTTTTTTTGGAAAGTAAGTATAGCACAGTTTAACTCCTAATTTGATTGATCATTTCTAATATAAAATAGAAATTTGGATTTGTGACTCAATGTGGGCCTTTTAAAAAGATAGTTAAAATGTCTATATGTCTTTAAATATCTAAATTACCCATTTAAACTTCCAAATAACATCCGATATAATTTTATTTTAAATCAATAAAATATATACTTATTACAGTATCAGGTACAAAACATTTGTTCGTAAAATTAGATCGTTGTTTAGAAAAAATAATTGATTAACTATGTAAACACCTAAATATTAATTGCGTGATTAGGCGATTATTTAACATTCAATGTTATTAATAATTAGATAATAGTTTTAATTACACTTGTTGTACTAAGTGGGAAAAAAAATAAATAAGCAGATTTTATGTAACTTTTAATAGAAAAGAATGCAGCTAAACTGAATTAGATTAATTAGTTAATAAACAAGAGTCAAATCAATTTTTTTGAGGGAAAAATAGAGGCAAACCATATTCATGAGCAAAACAAATTCCACTTTACAACGCATGAAAGCCAAAAGTATTTCAATGATCTCACAGAAAAAGATTTGGGGGGAAAAAAAATGAAATTGACTTAATCTCCGAGTCATTTATTCACTCATTCATATTAGTATGATCCTTGAGCATTTCGACCTGAACATTGATCTCGGTCACTTGCTCGTGGTAATGAGGCAAAAATTGCAACAAAAAAAAAAAAAAAAAAATTTAATTATGCCCCTAAAAAGACTTTCTTCACGATTTTTTTAGTGTTAATTACAATTATGCGGAACTTAATGATACTTTTGTTAAAAATAATTAAAAAAATATATAATTTTTTTAGTTACGGGTATCTCGTTTGTGCTGGGAGCACCGGCGCAGGTGGGCCAGGACATATGGGCTGCAGCCCACAACCAATGAAACCCTACTAATTATCAATATTTGTTTTCTAGTTGGCTTGGAAAAAAATAAGGAGATCAATCTAATGTTTGAAGATAAAATTTGTTGTTGTACGTCCCGTGGCTCAGTTGGTTAAAACATTGAAATTACGTGTTGCAGTCCCACCGGGATCAAAATTTATAAATTTACTGTTTTCTTTGATTAAAAAAAATAATCCGAGCTCCGAATTTTTGAGTTTTAAAAGAAATCAACAATTTTTATTAAATTTTAATGTTTAATTTAAATATAACAAGACTAGTATGCTCGTTATTTTAAATTTAAACGTAAAAATCTATTATTCTCTTGAATTTCACTCCTTTTCACTTTCTAAGAATATCAAATACTCAAATATTTTTTTTCTCTATTTTCATTAACTAATAAAAAAAAAAGATATTCTCACATTCGTAATTCTCTTGCTTTAGAAAAACAAGAATGAAAAAATTAGAAAGAATAGTTTTAACACTTAAATTTAAAATACTAGGAATATAATGTTTTATCATATTCTCAGATTTTATTTTGATCGATAAACAAATGCAAAATAAATTTGCAATATAAATTTTATGGATTTTAAAATTTTAGAATTTTAAAATGTCAATAACTTAAAATTTCAACAAAAATGAACAGTCCATAAAACAATAAATTTCACAAAATATCATAGTTCGGAGCTTTGGGTGATGCGTAACATAGTTTCTCACCCAGAAAGAACAGATTGAGTCAGTCTTTTATTTTCTTCTTTTTTTTCAGAAAAAAATTGAATCAGGAACTTGAAAAAGAGGCAGTCAAGTACTATCACCATTTTATATATATATATAGAAAAAAAAAAAAAAGTGCTGCGTCATTAGCAAGAGGGAACATACTGACGCTAAACTAATAATGGCGGCACATGGTGGCGTCTAATCGCTTCTGCGACATGCTATCAATTCAATCTAGCACGAAGATCTTAAAATCAATGCATAATTCTCATTGGATTCGTTGACCGAATCCGAACCTACGTAGGATTTGGGAGTCCTTCGTATTAATTAACTAAACTATGTTCTCATCAACGGCTGGTAGACCCCGTTTAGTCATCTATCAGGGTCAGAGTCACGGGTGATTTTTTTTTTTTTTTTAAAATATAATATTAATTATTTTAAATTATTATAATATATTAATTAAGTTTTTTAAAATTTAAATTATTATAAGATTAATTTTAATAAAAATATTAATTTATAAAAAAAATTTACTATTTTAAATTTGTTATCGATTGGATCCATAAATTTTGATAATGGTCAATCTAAATCTATCTCTTTTATCTGAAAATGAAACTAAATTAAGTTAGGGTATGAATGAAAGTAAAAAACTTTCAATTTTGAGTGTGTTTAGATCGTTTTGTTTCGATTATATCACCTACTTCACGTATTGGTCATTTTGGTTGTTTATCGATAATTGAAATAGTCTGAAATAGTACGAAATCAAAATTGTAAACCCTAGACCGGATTCTAGTCGTTTTGACTAAAAATGTAAACTCAAGGTTCATGCATGGCTTGGCGAGACGGACGAAAAGTTTCAGTCCCGGCTATTCATCATCTTTTGATCGACTCGTTGACAATTCCTGCTGCTTTTCGATGATCTGAATCGAGATTATAAACGCTAGTACAAACAGAAAGGGTCAAATACATCAAATCGGCATCGCTTTGTAGGGTCAAACACAAACGAGAGGCATGCATCCGATTGTGCTCATAAACTTGTCTTCCTCTCTCTCTCTCTTTCCGTGCCATATCCCTCGACCGCTTGGCTCACGAGCCCACTAATGCTTTGAATGGCACCACCTCACCAACCTGATGTCTAGAGACGCCAACTCGCCCTCTGTATTTTTCAAATTACACCCTTGTATTTTTTCAAATTTTTATAATAAACATGAACAAAGTAGTCAAAACATCTAAATATTTATGAATAATAGGTCTCCAAAGTATTTATCCGTCTTGATGTTCAAACAAAAACCTTTGATTTATATAATAATTAATAATTAAATAATCATCAAGCATCTAATAAATATTAATTATTAACTATATATGTGGTTAAACTTTATTAGGTGTCTAGCCGGTAGCCTGTATAGAAAGTGATTTTATTATTCTGTGGAAGTATATGTCCAAAAGATATCGTTTGTTGGGCGTATGGACTTTGAGAAGGCCGGGGCGAGCAGTGCCATGGACAGCCTTGACAATGGAAGAAGTGCTTGGGCCCAAAGGAATGGTCCCTTTTGGATTCCGAAGGGCCAAACCAAAGCATCATGCACTGTAGCCGCTGTTGTCGTATCAAAACCGGAGTCATTTGTTTAGATATTGTTCCATCGTCCCCATGATCCCATGTCCCCCATTTAACTCATACGCTGACGTGGGCTTGTCTTCCCCAATTAACAATGGATTTAAGCGCCATTGCTCTAGAATCCCCCTTGTTTTTTTTTGGGATTTCCCCTTAAACTATGGAGGAGGAAGTGTAGTAGTAGGAGAGATACCGCAATCTAGGTAGAGATTAAAAGCTCATTTTGTATTGATTAAATGTAGAGATTAAAAATGCTTACAAAATATTCGCTTGGTGGTTGGGCTCGTACTCATTTTTCGTACATAAAAAATTATCAATTCGAAATTCTGAAACATTTAATTTGTTGTAGCAAATGTAATCCCTCTTTACGCTAATCTTATTGTTAAGTTTCCTGCATGGAGAGGAATAGCAGTGAACAAGGGCACGAGAAGCTTCCAGTTACAGCCACATGCATGCATGCTGAGAAAGGAAGCCATGCCAACCGTGATGAAATGCACCCTCTTTTTTCTGCCCAAGGCAAGAAGGTGTTGTACATGATGTGTTGATTCCCTGTGCTGGCTGTAGGCCTGAGAGGTGGCTCCCACTGTTGTATCCATTGAGAGGGGACATGGCCTAATGTAAAGCTTGGCATGAGCCACATGCCATGGGGCACAGTCCATGGTGTAGAGCACTAACACTATGCCATGAGTCAATTTCCATATTTTCTTCCTACTTTTGAACTGCATGCTCAATCATCGTCACAAAATGAGAATTTAATGGTTTTCCAAGTGTATGTTTGTAAACGTAGATTGTTCATTGTTGAGTCTTGTAATGAACTTGAATGATGGCCAATCACCAAAGTAGAGGATACTAAGAAAAACATAATGAACATTGCTTTAAATCATCTATGTAAACATTAGAAAAGAGATTGAACAACCAATTAGGGTAGCTCATGCTCCTCAGATTGTTTTGGAGTCTTTTAAAAAGAACACCTAATAATGTGCAAGAGTTGTTGAAAGCTTTGGGACTCGGGACCGGTTAAAAAGAAGAGAAGCTTGACATGCTTTGTTGACCCCTTCTATTGATTCACCTGTACTGTACAGATGCAGTGGCAGTATTGAGGTTTTTCTGGGCTACTAGGGGTATATTGGTCACTTTGACGGCAGCCTCTTAAAGGGAGCAAGAAGGCTGCATTTCGAGGAGGGTGTTAGGATTGAAGTATGCCATCAATGGCAATCAAAAGAAGAGAAGGGAAGGAGAAAGGAGAAGAGTGTTTCTGAGCTTTTTCTAGCTCCATTTCTGTTGTTTTATAGAGAGAGACCTTTTAAGGAATCCGCAACACTGGGCTTGCTTATTGTTCTTTGTGATCATTGGGCTTGGTACTGTTCTTCAGTTTGGGGGATTGAGTGGCTTCTTGGTGGGGAATCATGGCCTGCTGCTGCTGCTGACCATAGAGTAGTAGCAAGTTGGTTTTGGTAAAGTTCTCTTCTGTATCATTATTCTGTTTTTTCCTTGTATATTTCAAGTCTTCTATTGTAGGTGTTTTGTCTTTCTAAACATTCTGCATTGTTTTGTTTTGCTTTTGTCTCTTTTTTTTTCAAAATTAATCTTTTGTTTTTGAAGCTGGGTTTGTCTTGTTGATGCTTGTCTTTAGATGATCTGCATTTTGAGTGGGTGGTTTTGGTGCCTCTTTTCATTCTTTTTTGAGGTGTGCTTTCTTTCTTATGCTTTTCTACTTTTCATATAAGAGTAAATGGGATACTCTTTTTCATTATCGTGGTGGGTTTTTGTTAGTGATGTCTTTCCTCATTGCACTTTTCCTTGCTTTGATTTGTAGTTATCTGGGTGATTTCACTTTATGAATGTGCTGCTGTGGTTATCCATGTCTGTGTCTTTGAATAGCTCTTCATAGAAGCAATTTCATGTGGCTCTCCCATGTTTTTATGACTTCAATAGTTCCCATGCATGCTTTGCTGTGGGTTTCGAAGGTTGTTCATGTTGGTCTCTCATTCTGCAAACATTTCTTTTTCATTTGTTAAGATTGATGCTCTCTGTCTGCTGCTTTAGTATTGTTCTTCCGCTTACTTCAATGTGATGTCTCCTTTTTGCAGGTGTGTTCTCCCAAGTTGGATTTGCCTTAGGGGAGTGCAAGTTCTTTTGTTTCAGATTTCAAGGTTGCAAACACTAGATCACAGAGACCAAGCACAAGAATATTAAAGAACTAGATAGCATAGGGAGGACCATTAACAAAATATTCAGGGGGGGGGGGGAAGGTTTATTGTTTGTGGATCTTGTTCCTACCCTTAATCGTTTACTGCTCTATAGGAAGTGTTGTTCCAGAGTCATTAGGGTTTGCTATAGATAGGAAAATAAAAAACCATCTTTCTTGGATGGCATCTTCGGTTTAGCTACCATCTCCTGACTACGAGAAATCAATGCTCCTTTGAATCTTAGACCATTTTTTTCTTCTTTTTGGAAGGTGGCTGTTACTTTATTCCCTCTAATTTAGGATACTGTTGATATATTGTTTGAGCAATACAGAAGTTACATCACCTTCTAGAGCTGAATCGATTACTGCTGAACTTTTTGTCAGTTCTTGGTGGGGGAGAAGTAATTTTTTATGATGGGTTAAGGGAGGATCTCTTGGGGTTGTAGTAGCAAAGAAGAGGTAGATGCTTGTATCTTTGCCACAATGAAGTTCATGAAACTTGGATCAAGGCCAGATTCTTTCCAGAAGGATGGGAACAACATCAGGTGAAGTCTATAGAGCCAACTAGTAATGAGATCTTCTGCTTGTTGTTTTAGAAACTGGAAAAAATTTACTTGCCTCTGAAACTTTGTTGGAATCTGTAATGAAACCAGACATGTCTACTTTGACTCTTTTTTGTGCAGAACTCACTGCTTTGTGGTCTGAGGTCTCAATGATATCTGAAGTTAGTCAATCTAGAAAATAATGCTGTATGCCTATTTTGTTGTGGGCTATCTGATCCTTCTAAAGTTCTAAGTATTTGAATGCTAATCAACATCCATGTCTTTGTTCCATGAGTGATGCACAAACATCTTTCATCCATTTTGAAAATGCTCCTACTTATAATTAATTAATCTCACTACTTTGTTTGATACTTGGTGTAAAATAACCCCCAACCTTCCTCAACTGTCTTATGTTGGTTGACCCACTTATCCTCAATACTCAAGACTATGATGGCCTATCTTTTAAAACTCTTGTCATTTTCTTCCATAGTTTCCAACTCAGACAGACATGAAACAGCATAATAGTGTTGTGGTAGCCTTTGTATGTCTGTCTTTAAGTTAGAGATACATGTGATGCTGTGATACAGAATGCAGAATGCAGAATACGAAAACACTTGAATACTTACTTGATCATGCCTTTGTCCTATGATGTTAACTAAGGACATGGCTGCACACATATGCTATAATGTCATGTCATGTTTTTGGTCTACTGGAAGATTTTTTGTTATCTTATTTGATCATTACAATTTTTGAGTGTATCAAGAGTAACTATAACCGAAATCCTGTGCTTTTGTAAGACCAATGTCCACGAATACTTCTGCTGAGCTAATTTGTGTGGAAGCAGTCATGCAGGTTGCAACCCATGCAAATTGAGTTGCATAAATAAAATAGCTGACATATTGTTAGATGACTTGGGAATAGTGAATAACAGTAAGGCACAACAACAATTATGATTGGGCTTTAACAAAACCCATAGGCAACTTGAATCAGTTTGAACCTCCAATGACCTGAATCACCCAAAATGCGGTGATATGTGTATAAGCTGTAGAAATCACAACAAACTATGTTGATCTTTCAAACAAGATTTTATCTTGAATATTGGTGTTTGATGGACTGTGAAGATGATTCAAGTAGAGGTCATTGATGCAAATCCTCCATGGATCTTACTGGCAGGTGACAAGTCAAGATATGGAATTCCCTTTCGATTGCACATTGCTTCAAATTAGTATGCCTAGAAAGTGATAAGCTTAAGACAAAAGTCATACAAACTTGTAGATAAACATGATGTCTGAGTAGAATTTTAGGGGCTGATATCAGAGAAGGTACCATACCTATGTAGTTCTCAGATGATGAAAAGAGTTTCAAATTGGAATAGATTTCATTTGCACCCTATTTTGGCATGGTAAAAACTAAAAAGCTTGAGAAGTTATCAAATTAGTTAACAGCATTTAGCCATCCTACTACATAGTTAAATTGTTTCCTAATGGGGAAAAAACGACTGAGGAATTTAATATACTATTAGAATCTGTTATGGAGTGGGAAAATTATTTAGCAAATCATTGGCTTGTTGGGAATTCCCTGTATTTGCTAATCACTACTTATCTAAATGATTTCAAGAGTTGGAAAAAATGCTGGCTAATGCTGAGATACTTCCAATAAGATATTTTAACAAAACATGACATAATCAATGATTTAGAGTTTTTCAAGGTCCATTTATAACTTTGGTTGTTTTCTTCGATACACCAGATTTTGGGCAAAGTTAAATTCCTATAATTTGAGCCTTGTCAAAGCAAGTTGCGGTTTTATTGTTGGATACTGTTTTAGTAGACCTTAAAGACTCAACGAGTATTGTCCAATTCTGATTTTAATATTCTTGCTAAATTATTTTAGTGAATTGATGGTTTTTCAGGTTTGTGGCAACCGAGTTGGATTATGATGTTGCTGTCAATGTAGGAGATGTCAAGTTTTATCTACACAAGGTACTGAATATGATTGAATTTTCAAGAATATGGATGTCAAAATAGTTTGGCAGAAGTACAAATGTAATGTTGGTACAAAGTGAATAATCTGTGATCTAGATTACGGAAGGTTTAGAAGTTCTTGAAAAATATTGTCTATTTTTGTTTGCACCTAATTTTCATAGTATGAGGTTTCAATATGCATCTGCTTTATCATGGACACAGGAATAGGATATCCATTAATGGTGCTTGATGTTTATGACTTGTTTCTCTCATCAGTTTGTCTAGTATTTAAGTTCCCTTTTCCTAGAGAAGTTCATCTAAAAAGTTTTTTGCATGCAGAGACCTTATGCATTTCTATGTAATCACTGTTGTTTATACTCACAAGAAAAAAGTTCTTCCTTTTTTGGTATTCTTACATATTTTTCCACCATATATGTAAAATGCAGTTTCCACTTTTGTCAAAGTGTGGCCGATTGCAAAAGATGGTGACAACTACCAAAGATGAAACCATTGAAGAGATAAATATGCCCGACATTCCAGGCAGTGCTACGGCCTTTGAAATTTGTGCGAAATTTTGTTATGGCATGACAGTTACCCTCAATGCCTACAATGTGATTGCTGCCCGATGTGCTGCAGAGTATCTAGAAATGCACGAAAGCATGGAGAAAGGCAACATCATTTATAAGATTGAAGTGTTCCTGAAGGCCAGTATCTTTCACAGTTGGAAAGACTCCATCATTGTTCTTCAAACAACAAAATCTTTTCTTCCTTGGTCTGAGGACTTGAAGTTGGTCGGACATTGCATAGACTCGATTGCATCCAAGGCCACCATTGATACTTCTGTTGTTGATTGGTCCTATACCTATAACAAAAAGAAACTGGCGTCAGAAGCTGGCATTGAACAACAATGGAATGGTGTTGTTAAGCAGCAATCAGTACCTAAAGATTGGTGGGTGGAGGACATTTCTGAGCTTGAATTGGATTCCTACAAGCGGGTTATACTGGCCATCAAGAGCAAGGGTAGAATATCAGATGAAGTGATTGGAGAATCTTTGAAAGCCTACATGTATAAATGGCTCCCAGGTTTTGGCAAAGGTTCTATGATCCATAAAGCTGATGTTGCAAAAAGTCGATTACTGCTGGAGACCATTACATGGCTTTTGCCTAAAGCAAAAGGGTCCGTTTCATGCAGTTTTCTACTGAAGCTTTTGAGACTTGCAAATTTGTTGGATATTGGACAAATGTGTAAGAAAGACTTGATCAAGCGAACTGGCCGACAGTTAGAGGAAGCTTGCGTGACCGATCTCTTGATTCCTGCTCCTGAAGGAGAGGTAACCAAATATGACATTGAAACAGTTCTGAGTGTTGTGGAGGAGTTCCTGATGCAAGGAGCTCCTCATTCTCAAACCCGTCCACTTGGAACCAACGCACTGAATGAAACTAGTAGCAATGCTAGCAATGGGAAACTAGCTGTAGCAAAGCTGGTCGATGGTTATCTCACTGAAGTCTCCAAGGACCCAAAATTCCCGCTTTCAAAGTTCATTGATTTCACAGAAATGGTATTAGCTGATTCAAGGCCGGTGCATGATGCACTGTATCATGCTATTGACATGTATCTCAAGGTGAGCTTTGACAATCCCTTATTGCTTTCTTGAGCTTCAATTATAATCCATATGATTACTGATTCCATAAGTGGATCATGCAAGTGCTCAGCCTGATATGAATATCTAATGAAATACTTGTTCTGGTTTCTGTCTGAGCAGGAGCATCCAGCAATGAGCAAATGTGATAAAAAGAAAATTTGTAGCCTGATGGACTGCAGGAAGCTTTCATTAGACGCCTCTGTGCATGCAGTGCAGAACGAGCGGCTTCCACTCCGAGTTGTGGTCCAAGTGCTCTTCTTTGAGCAGGTGAGAGCATCAGCCACCGGCAATGCGGCTGATCTCCCCGTGAGGCTACAGACACTACTTCCCCGGGAGAGTGGTGGTTCATACGGTAGCTCAAGATCATGTGTCACTACCAACACCGAAGATGAATGGGATGTTGTTCCACGTGTCGAAGATGTCAAGCCAACTGCGTCCGCGAAACTAGGAGGTCCCGGTAGGGCGAGCAGGAGAAGTAGCGGAAGCATTGATGGCAGGAAGAACAGCAAGGAGAAGGATGGCAACAAACAGAAGGAGACTGCAATGCCCCGGAAGATGCTGAGCAAGCTCTGGACAAGCAAAGGGCAGGGAGGGGAGAACAGTGGCTCCGACACATCAGAGAGCCCAGTGGAAGAGCTGAAATCTAGGCTGTCGAGGAACATGAGTTATTCAGTGTCTTAGCATTGCTTTCTTCAGTGAAGTAGAAGACAGCTTCTTTTGTACGAACTTGCTCAGGTTGTTTGTTTTTAGTAAAGAAGAAGGAAGAAGTCATGCTTAGCTAGGTTTTTGTACAACTTGCTTGTTCCACCGTAGCTCAGATTGAAGTTTGTGACGCCAAGAAAGACTTGCTGTTAGATGAAAACGATACATCTTAAAGTTGGTTGAGATTGAGGTGTTTGTAGATTTATTTGATGCATTCAAGTATACAGATTCCAGTTTTTTTTTTACTAAAAATATAATCAATTCAATTTTTGATTATTTTTACCACAAAATAAAAAAAATCAGACAATTTCAACTAGTTCGCTTACATCACAATGTTTAAATCAAATAAACAAACTATAATAATAAATACAAAATTTTTGTCCAAATTGACTTTGGACTTGTGACACTTTTTTAGCGTTGGAGTGCCGCTCTCGGATGTTGGAGTTCGTTAAACCAAACCCGATCCGACCCGATAGTGCGTCGTGGCGAAATCGGTGGCTAGCCATCGGCCACGTAGAACAAGTGGATCCGACCAAAATGAAAAAGGGAGCCGTTGACGACAGGGCAGAAACAGTCGGACGGGGGGAACGGATCCCGGTCGGAGTCCCAGTACACTACTGTCCTGAACCCGATTCATCACCAAAATCCGAGGTTGAGATCCGGGAATCCTCCCGGGCCTGTTTGTTTTGGGGTCTTGATCCGCTTTTCCTCCACTATCCGTTTGGCCGCTTCCCCTCGTATTTATTCGTGACGTGGTGGTCCAGTTTCGGACGCGGGACCAGAGCAAACCCGAAAATCCGCATCCCAATTGCAGGCGAGCAAGTGGGAATCCGACAGGGAGGTGGCGCCTTAATATGATTGGACAGGTCCGATACGCAATTATTCTCTGCAAGCGAACTCGGATCTTGGAGGGAGCTGGATGGACCGGTGAGCCCGGCGGCACGCTGGGCGGCTCCCTAGCCACCAGTTGCTCTTTCTTATCGGGTGGGACCCGTTTACCTGATAGGGTTCTTTGTATGCTTGTTGTGCGTCGCTCTTTGAAATGTGTCACCTGGTTAACGGTATTACTCCCACTAAGGACATCTCCATTCTCCTGCGATTGAAAATGATTTTCTAGATTAACACGCCAAATTTTTTTTCATTCTGATTTTATTAATTAAAAAATATGGAAAAAAACAAAGGAACGGCAACAAGATCTGGGAACATGCAGGTGCCTCGCAATCAAATGCGCGAGCGGTAGCCGAATGCTAAATGGTCCTCTTCGAGATCGAAACGAGTTTGAAATTCCACGGCTATTTCGCTTTCAACACGACTTGATTTGGAAGTACAATTTTAGAGCTGATGCTGAAACTCAAAAATCAGCTGCCGTGCGTTCCTTTCTTGTTCCCTTTTTTTTATTTTTCTCGAACGTGATGAGTCCAGTGCGGTTCCCACGCGTAATCGCAAGTATTACAACTAAATCTGTATTTATATATTTTTTTTTAGGATCTGTCGAGGAACTTAGGTCATTCACCTTAAATATCTCTCTTTCAAAACTTTTTTTTTCCTGCTAAATGATCTGGTGAGAAGAACGTTTGGATTGTGTCACAGTGCATGTGAAATTTGTCTGCACAAGAGAGCCAGAGGTGGCGGACAACAACGGGGGCCTGCGAGGGATAGACGATATTCGCGGACCACACTAGAATTTTTGGTCTCGTCTCGTTTGATTGCGATCAATGTTCACCTAACCACTGCCAGATATAGCACCTTATATTTTCATTGACCGGTCGCGTTTAGTTCAATTTTGATTTCAAAATTAAAAAAAATAATTAATTTTCAAAATCAAGTCCGATAATTTCGGTGTTTGATTAAAATTAGAATTGGGGATATGTTCACCCATGTCGAATTAGGTGAGCTTACCCCCATTTTGTTATATAATTTTAATTTTATTTATATATATATTTAT
This sequence comes from Trichopus zeylanicus subsp. travancoricus, assembly GCA_005019695.1. NCBI lineage: Eukaryota > Viridiplantae > Streptophyta > Magnoliopsida > Dioscoreales > Dioscoreaceae > Trichopus > Trichopus zeylanicus. The sequence goes on along the minus strand of RXID01016119.1, from coordinate 40,701 downwards.
ATGAATTTAATAAACAGAACACTAAGTAAATATATATATAGAAATTTAAAAATGAAGAAGAATATTTGAGATTATAAATTTTGATTTTTAGTTATATTTAGTTATATAAACTTAATTGATATAACACTAAATAATTTTTTAAGATAAAAATTAAAATGAGTAAATTGCACTTTAATAAGTTAAATAGTAAAGATGGCTAAAAATATGGTTAAAAAAACATTGATGGTTAAAAAATTATGTTTTAGATATAAAAATATTAGTTGAACCATATTTTACTTTCCACATATTTGTGCAAAACTAATACATACAAGTATTGAAAATCAAGAAAAAAACTAGACATACTAAACATATATTACATATAAAAATAACACAGTATTTATGGAAATTTAGATAAATACAAATTTCAAACTACATAAATAGGAGATATTTTTTTGTACAAATACGATAATTAACTACTATAAAATAATATTTTAAAAAAATCTTTGACCATGTTCTTATTCTAGATTTGAAACAATTTTTTCCTAAATTTTCTTCATACTTGAGTTTAATTTGCTTCCTTCAAAGAATCATAAGACTTGTAGTAGTTATCCAAAAATTCATTGACTTGATCGTGACAATCTTGCCATAAAGAATATATATGTAGACATCTCCCACGAAATACAACATAGTAACATATTCCTACAATATTTTATAAGTTAATATATTTTGTACACAACATATAAAAAATGCACAAAAATAAAAAATTAATAAGAGCATTTTAGAATAGAGTAATTTACCTTATAATATCCCACAAAGATCGATAATGTGATGTAAGAGATTAACAAATATACATTAGTATACACCTTAATAACAATAAATAAAAGAGAGCAAGATCAAGCAAAGTAAAGCATACCCTGTCCTCCTTTGCTTCACTAATCAATGTCACAAGCTGGTCTAAAGTAAAGCATGATAAGGATGTCTGATATAAGATAAAAACATCATAAGACATAACCTACATCAAGTATAGAAAAAACAATATAAAAGTATTATAATGTATCATATAAAATAAGATAATTCATCATATCTTAAATTCAATATCCAACAAAGTGGAAAGAGTACTAAAACAAGACTTAAAAGTTTATGCCATTCACAACATATATTATCTCTTAATTTTTACATGTTCTGAAACCACATGAAACCCTTCACAGCCACTTAATACCCTATTGGGATTCATGGCAGAAGATTCATGGATCACCCTATTCTCAAATAATACAAGAAACGAGAAATAATGCAAGCTAAAAAAAGTAATAAAAAAAGAATATAATAATATACGCGGTTCATCCAAAATTGAATTATGTCTACGGAGGGAGTGAAAGATCCATTATCAAAAGATTTTACAAGAGTTTATAAGAAAGATACCACTCTTTCTTACTTAATTAAACTCTTTATCAAGTCATGACAATGCCTCTACCTTCAGGAAAAATCTCCAAAAAAACATCATGAGAAACTATCATGAGAGATCATCAAAAAGTGCCAGAAAAATACATATACGAAAGTTGATATTCTCTCTATTCTCCTCTCTCTATTTTTCTCTAATTCAACCTCAATACTACACCATACCTAAACTCTATGTATTACCAAAGTATTATAGATCTTTATTGAATATAAATTTTACTCTAATTATAACTCATAATATTACATAATAAATATCCAAAATCAGATATAAGTCTAAATTCAACTTTGGATTCCTACTTTAACTCAAACTCTAATTCGAGTTTGAGACATCCAAACTCGATAACACTCATTATAAAATGGTTATCAATGCAAAGAAGTAGTCAATGGTGAAATTTTCATCAACAGCAAATAAGCTTTTCATATACACATGTTGTAATACCGGCTTGAATAGATTAATCCCATATCGGATATTGGATAGATAGAGTCTAAAATATATAGTGGAAAGGTCTATATCCCACAAGGTTAGATTTTTGAGATGATTTGATATCTGACCCACTATATTGCTCTAGTTTAATACTCTTCGAATTTTTCGAACAAGTGGTATCAAAACTTTAGGTTCAAAGCTGTACAAACTTTTTAAAATCAGAATTATCATAATGATGATGCGACTCAGTTGAGTCGTATGGTAGTCTCTTTCAGAACTTAAGATTGAGGCAAGGCCTGTTTGCAGGTGATACATGGGCAAATCACATGGTGGTACACACTAGTTTGATGATTGATGATGCAATGAAGTCACATATTGGTCTTAGGCTTAAATTGGAGCAGACGTGAAGCCCTTTTGTAGGAGGTGCAGGGCTTGATTGACATCATATTGAGTATGGTTAATCAAGTGCTAGTGTTAGACTTGAAAATTAAGTTAAATAGAGATCATGTGGCTAGTAGCGAATATCTAAGTTTTGCTTCTCAAGGGGAAGATTGTTGGCTAGCATTAGACAGTTCTCCTATAAGCACTAATTGGAATTGGTTTGATAGAGAACTATTGATTAAATGTGTTAAAATTGATGTGGTCAGATCACATCTGAAGGATAAATTTATTATAATATCACGTGTGATGGATTAGTCTCACATCAGATATTGAATAGATAGAGTCAAATATATATAATGAAAAAGTTCATATTTCATGCATTTTGATTTTTGTAATAGTTTGGTTTCCGACCCACTATATTGATCCAATTTCACACTCTTTGAATTCTCTCAACATACACCTAGTATTTCTTGAATTTTCTTTCATACTTTAGCAAGCAATCAATAATAATCAAATCAAGATCCAAGCAATCAAATCAAGATCATAAGAGTTGCGATCTGGATTACAATCAAATCAAGATGAAACCACAAAATCAATTCAAGAGATGCATTAACTAACCAGCACCAAATCAAGTATCCACAACAAAGCCAATCACCAATCAACCATAGTCATCGGTGATATAGAGATCACCAACAATAAAAAAGGATTAGGGAGAGAAAGTATGCTTATTTGTGAACTAACTGCCAAAATTAGGAAAGGGGAGGTGAGAGAGAAGATATGAGAGTCTTAACGACATTGAGCACACAGAGGACCACAGTCATAATCAAATAGTAGATCAGCTCACCGTGAAACGAAGGTCATCTGCATTGGATTCAAACTCTAAATAGAAGGTGAGGGAGAAGAGGCGAAGCCTCAATGGTGCCATGTGTAGCACAAAATATTGATATCCATTACAATTCACGATGTAGAAGAAGAATAGAAAATAGAAAAAGATAGCAGACAAGAGATATATGTAGCGAAGATGATCCAAAGGATATTGTATTGATGAGAAAAGAAAAGAGAAGATGACAACGATGGAGACGAAACTCCAATATCACCAACTCTCACAAAAGACTAAATAGCCTAATCGTCACAAGACGTATTGAGAGTATTGATCTATATATATCTCTCTCACTCTATATTGAAACCCTTACATCAATAGTGTATTTATAGATGTAGTCTAACTATGTTTGAGTCAAAGTAGAAGACTGATTCAAATAAGACTTCTACTAATTTAAGTCTTCTAGTAGAAAATAAATCTAGATAAGAATTAGACCCACTAAATTACTTCCTAATATAATTAAGACTATCCAAAAAATCCGGATTCAAGACACAATTAAGCCAACAATCTCTACCTTAGCTCGAATCATCTTATTATCTGAATTTGAATCTTCAATAGATGTCTTTGCCATTACCTTATAAGGCAGGATCAATGACCTTGAACATTGATTAAGTCCAAACTGAGCTTGAACTTGTCAATCAAAATCACCTTCGTCAACATATCTGCAGGATTTCTTGAAGTATGAATTTTTGTAAAAAAATCTCGCCGTCGTCAATAATATCCCGAATAAAATGAAATCGGATATCTATATGCTTTGATCTGGCATAGTACATTTGGTTTTTCTCAAGATGGATGACACTTTGACTGTCGCAAGAAATAGGAAGAATATGTTGAGAAAAATTAACTTCACTTGCCAATCCTTTTAGCCATAGAGCTTCTTTGACGGCTTCTATACCTACCATATACTCAGACTCTGTTGTAGATAATGCCACAGTTGACTGTAAGATACACCTCCAACTAATAGGTCCTCCACAAAGAGTGAAAAGTTAACCAGTGAGGGATCAACGTCGACCAAAGTCTTCAGTATAATCTGAATCGACGTAGCCAATAATTTTGGCCTCTTGCAATGTGTTCCTGTCGAAACATAAACCACTATTAAGATTACCTTTGATATATCTTAATAGCCATTTCACAGCTTGCCAATGCTCTTTTCCTGAATTTGCCATGTAACGACTAACAACGCTGACTGTTTGCGCAATATCAGGTCTTGTGCATACTATAACATATAGTAGACTTCTAGCAGCACTTGAAAATGGGATGTTCTCAATGTATGCATGCTTCTCATATGTAGAAGGACATTGTTGAGCTGAAAGCTTGAAGTGAGATGCTAAAGGAGTACTGACGGATTTTGAATTCTGCATGTGAAAACGAGAAATAATCTTCTCGAGATACTTGTTCTGTTTGAGCCATAATTTGCCATTCTTTCGATCTCGATCAATCTCCATACCGAGAATCTTCCTTGCAGCACCTAAATCTTTCATCTCAAATTCCTTTTTCATTTTAAACTTTAGATCATTCAGTAGAGATATGTCTTGAGTAGCGATAATTATATCATCAATATAAAGAAGCAATATAATAAACGAGTTATTGGCATGCATCTTAAAATAAACACAACAATCATGTTTGCAGTGGATGAAATCTTGTCCCAGCATAAAACTGTCAAACCTTTTATACCATTGCCTTAGAGACTGTTTCAAACCATAAAGTGATTTGTTCAACTTGCAGACAAAATTTTTCTTGCCTTCTTGGATGAACCCTTCAGGCTGTTGCATAAAAATTTATTTTTCTAATTCTCCATGCAAAAAGGCAATTTTGACATCAAGCTGTTCTAACTCAAAATTATGAAAAGCAACTAAAGCAAGTAGAAAATGAATAGATGTGTGTTTAATCATAGGAGAGAAAATTTCATTAAAGTCAACACCCTCCTTTTGTGATTACCCTTTTGTAACTAAATGAGTTTTGAATTTAACACCATCTATATTAGAGAAATCCTCTTTTTTTCGAAATACCCACTTATAACCAATTGCTATTTTACCTTCTGGTAATTTCACCAGATCCCAAGTATGGTTCTTTTGAAGGGAATCCATCTCTTCATTCATAGCAGCTTGCCACTGAAAAGAATTTTTATCTTGTACTACTTCTTTATAGGAAGAATTATCACCATTATTAGTAATTAAAGCAAAAGCTATCATATCTTCAAAACTATACCTTTCAGATAGTTTTATTTTTCTTTGAGATCTTCGAAGTGGAGTCTTTTCAAAAATTTGATTCTTAGAATTTTCTTGAGAGTTGGGCATACCCTGAATATCTTCTTTTGAAGAAACTACTACTCCACCTCCACTTGCATTATATCATTGAGACCTTTCTTGAAAGATTTTAGCATAACAATTTCATCAAATACTATGTCTCTCTCAATAATTACATTTGAAATAGTAGAATCCCACAAACGATAGCCTTTGACGCCTTTGGCATAACCCAGTAAAAAAATACTTTTTAGAACGTGCATCTAACTTATCCTTAGCAACATGCATATAAGCAGGGCAACCAAAAATCTTTAAAGAAGAATAATTTGTAGGTTGACCAGTCCATACCTCTTCAGGAGTCTTATAATTAATGGATATTTGAGGAGAGCGATTCACAATGAAGCATGCTGTATTGACTGCTTCTGCCCAAAAATCTTTATCAAGATTAGCTGTACTGAGCATATTACGTGCTTTCTCCAATAAGGTTCTATTCATTCTTTCAACCACACCATTTTGTTGAGGTTTTCCTGGGATGGTAAAGTGGCGATTGATGCCTTCATCTTCACAGAATTTGAGAAACTCTATTGATTTATACTCTCCGCCATTATCATTTTTGAGGTATTTGATTTTTCTGTCAGTCCTTTTTTCAACTGAAATTTACCACCGTTTGAAAACAGAAAACACTTCTGCTTTGTGATGCAAAAAATAAATCCACACTTTCTGTAAAAATCATCAATAAAACTGACAAAATAACAAGCACCAGATTTTGATAGAATAGGAGAGCACCACATATCAGAATGAATATAATCAATTAAGCCTTTAGTGCAATAAGTATCGGTGTTAAATTTTACCTTGGACTATTTACCATAGAGACAATACTCACAGAAATCCAATTTGCATGAGTTGAGGTCTTTCAGTAATTTTCTTTATTGAGCTCACTTAAACCTTACTCACTCATATAACCGAGACGCATATGTCATAAGTGGGTCATATCAGAAGAAGAAGCCTGAGAAATTGTTGCTCCACCTGCAATGATTTTTCCTACTAACTCATACAAATTTTCATGCTTTAGGCCTTTCATCACTATCAATGAGACTTTAGCAACCTTAAGAACTCCACCTTCAGCAGAATATTTATAACCAGTAGAATCCAAAGCACCCAAAGAGATCAAATTCTTTTTCAAATCAGGAACATGTCTAACATCAGTAAGAGTTCTAATAATATTATCAAACATCTTACTTTTGATTGTTCCAATTCCAACAGTTTTGCATGGATTGTTATTACCCATCAAAATTAAACCACCATCATAGGACTTGTAGTTTTCAAACCAATCCTTATTAGAATACATGTGGTAAGAACAACCAGAATCAAGAATCCAAATATCATGGTAACGATCAAAATTAGAACTAATAGAGAGAACATTACCAAAATCATCATCAGAACTCCCTTCAACAATTGATACTTGTTCTTTGGCTTGCTCTTTAGATTGAGATTCTCTTTCTTTCTTTATTTTGAGCTTCTAACACTCTTTAATTGCATGTCCCATTTTCTTACAATACCTGTAATTTATTTCTTTGAATTTGGATCTAGAATAACCTGTCTTTGATCTTTCTTTGGTACGACCTCTGATAATTAATGCTTCTGAGGGTGACATATCCCCTCTAATCTTTTTTAAATATTCATTAGATAGAAGAACAACAGAAATATCATCAAATTTTAAATCCTTCTTATACATGAGAGTAGTTTTAAGCAAGATTTTACGTTTCGGCCGAACCCGAAAGGAGACTATAAATCTCGTTTCGGTTTTAGGGTTTACTGTAGTTTTTTTGCAGGTGGCTGCGAGCGCAGCAAGGGCGGCGGGCTCGAGGAGGCCGCAAGCCATGCAAGGTGGCCGCAGGGAGCGCAGGCGAGGGCAGGCGAGTGCGGGCGAGTGCGGCGAGGGTGGCGGGCTCGGGGCGGCCGCAGGGAGTGCAGGCGAGTGCGGGCAAGCGCTGCGAGGGTGGCAGGCTCGGGGCGGCCACAGGGAGCGCAGGCGAGGGCAGGCGAGGGTGGCAGGTTCGGGGCGGCCATAGGCCGCGCGGGGCGGGCTCGGGGTGCTTGGGGCGGCTGCAGGGAGCGCAGGGCAAGTGCAGGGCGCCAACGGCAAGCTTGGCGTGCGCAGGGCGAGCTCAGGGTGCCAACGGTGAGCTCAGTGCGCTCAAGGGTACTGTGCTAGGGTTCACATGTAGGGGGATGAAACTGTTTCTTATCCTTCATTGAGGGATAGTGCCCTTGAGATTCTTTCATGGACAGATGGCTTTAGCCTTGGCCATTAGGTCTTGTGATTGTTGATGATGCATTAGGAGTCAACTCTTAATGGCGGTAATATATTATTTTGTAGGGGATGTATGTGTGAAGTACATTTTATTGAAAAGTTAAATGTGTTTATGTTAATTTTTAACTTTTAATCATATTCATATTACTTCTTGTATGTTTTTTTAATACACTAATATATATTAAAAATAGATTATATCAGTAACTAACTATCAAAATTAACTTTAATTAACTAAAATAATATTTAATATTATGGTAAAGTTAAGTATAAATTCATTTCTAATTTTTCAAAAATTTTCAAATTTTTTTAATATTTTATCGTATTTTTAATTTGAAGTCAAAGTACAGTCAAAATATAGTCAAACTCTGGTCAACACCCAATTAATAATTAAAAAAAATCTTTCGGCCGAAACCGAAACGACCGAAACGTATCGGTTTTGCTGGGTCCTGAAACCGAAACCGAAATCACACCTGAAAACCTTGGTTTTAAGATTCTCAAGAGAAGGAGATAAGGACTATAATAAAATAATTGTATTGTCTTCATTTTCAATTTTAACATCAATGCTTAACAATTGAAAGATAAGTTTATTGAAAGTATTAAGATGATCAACTATATTCGTACCTTCTCTCATTTGAAAATTAAAGAGCTTCTGCTTTAAGTAAATGTGATTTGAGATAGACTTGCTCATATATTATTTCTCCAGTTTTTTCCATAACTCTGAAGGTAATGTTTCATCAAGAAACGGATAGAGTATCTCATCGGTAAGACTGAGGATAATTATGCTATGTGCACTAACCTTTTGGTTTTCCTAAACACTTTCGGCGGCATCTTCAGGCTTGATGTCCTTCAATGTGTTTCTCAACCCTTGTTGAGTAAAAATTACACAAACTCTTGTTTGCCAAATAGGAAATCCTTACTTTTTATTAAATTTCTCTATATCGAACTTCATAGTAGACATGTTGAACCAAGCTCTGATACCACTTGTAGTACAAAATATCGATATCTACCACAATTCACGATGTAGAAGAAGAATAAAAAATAGGAAAAGATAGCAGACAAGAGATATATGTGGCGAAAACGATCCAAAGGATATTGTATTGATGAGAAGAGAAAAGAGAAGATTACAACGATGGAGACGAAACTCCAATATCACAAACTCTCACAAAAGACTAAATAGTCTAACCGTTCAAGACATATTGAGAGTATTGATCTATATATATCTCTCTCACTCTATATTAAAATCCTTATATCAATGGTGTATTTATAGATGTGGCCTAACTGTGTTTGAGTCAAAGTAGAAGACTGACTCAAATAAGACTTCTACTAATTTAAGTCTTCTAGTAGAAAATAAATCTAGATAAAGTTTAGGTCCACTAAATTATTTTCTAATATAATTAAGATTATTCGAAAAATCCGAATTCAAAACACAATTAAGCCAATAGCCATATACACATAGGATTATATCTGCGATCAAATTACGGAATAGCACACCGGAAGAGGAGCCCATCCACGTCGGGTTCAAACCGGTAATTGCTGTCATTTTTCCAATTTTGATTATGTGAGAGTTTTATTTTGAGATTGCTTCCGGAGCAGGAAATGCGCCGCATAAGTATGTTTTTGGTGTTCTGTGAGACCAATCTTTTTGACTTGAGACATGGGTAACGAGACTCACAATCATCAATCAATTATATGTCTGTCTATCTTCAACATTATTGAAGCCAACCGAGCATGCACTTACGCGCGAGAAAATCGCAATAATTCCTTGTCATAGCCTGTTTCTAGAACTCGCATCTAAAAGAGAAAGCAGCAGGCAAATGACTAACTCGATCCTCAAAAAACTGAAGGGCTTGGTTCTCGGTTAATTGGGAACGTTCCTTGGTATATTTTTGATGTTCCACGATGAGTTTAAGCGTTAATTTTCTAATTTTGACGGTTACCAAATCAGGAATGCAGCTCATTATATAATTTTGCAGTAGCAAGTCTCATCATTCCACCTGAGAAGTGGACTCTCACTCAATATCTTTGCCATCTCGACTTTTGGAGCCAACAACGCAAAGCCCATATGCTACCAATGTGCGTGCAATTATAACGTGCAACCGGTCCGGCCTGGCCCATTAATAGCCTTTCTTAGTGTTTTCCAATTATTTTTTTATAAAAAAAATTATATAATGATCAATAAATTCACACGTTTACAGGTTCTAATTCTTAACAAAATTAAAATAGAAAAAAAAAAAACCTTCGAGATCATGGAAGCTTGAGAAAGCGGTGGAGAAGCCAACAAAAAATAACGAACAAAGCGAGAGAGCCTCGCATGCGTCGCCATTTCCCGCCGTTTCTTCCGCCAGATCCCCCAAAACAAATTCCCCCGAAAACGGTTACTAAAATTTTCCAACCCAAACCAGAAATGAAAACCATGCGGGACCCACCGGACTGCCACGTCATCTATTTACAGACACAAAAAGAGTCCCCCGAAAACAGGAAAAAACCCAGGCCGTCCATCTCCCATCAGATCTCCCTCGGGTCCACGAAGATGGACGTCCCTGGCGGCGCCTTGGTCCAGTCCCCGACAGCCCCCTCGCTGTACTCGTCCCCCAACCTCTTCACGCACCACAAGTCCTCCGCGCACGACAGCCTCCTCCAGTGCGGGATCCCCTCCCGCAGCGGCTCCATGCTCGCCACCTCCGCCGCCACTACCCCCACGCCGCCGGTCCCCCGGGCCATGTTCCGCGCGTGGGCACACAGCGCCCGCACCATCGCCGCCGCCGCCGGCCCCTCCCCCCCGATCCCGTACAGGAAGTAGACACCAAAAGGGTGGAACAGATCCGGCATCGATGGGATCCTCAGCCACGGCAACGCCCGATCAGCCGCTCGGCTCGCCCAGGCGAGCCCCTTCCAGAACCTTCCCGCCCCTCTCACCTCCAGCCGGAACACGTCCTTGCAGTTCCACACGCTCAGCACCGCCCACGACTCCGACGGATCGGCCAGGAAGGCCTCGATTCCGCCCCAGATGTAGCGGCGCGGCACGGCCAGGAAGGTGCCGAGGGAGAGCGAGTTGAGTAGGACGGCGTCTATGTCGCGGGGGAAGAACTCGACATCTGCGAACCGGTAGCGGTAGAGCCGCTCGGCGTCGGAGGGAACGAGGCGGATCAGGGCCGCAGCACGGGACGGCGGAGCGCGGTGGGCGAAGACCGGGTGGACGAGGATCGCCGGAGTCCGGAACTTGGAGTAGCCGCACCGCCCGGTGAATAACCGCACCGACGCCTCGTTGTCCTTGTCCGTCGCCATGTAAGCGTACTCCGCCCCCTTCTCTCGGAACCACTTCTCCACTCCTAACACCAGCTTTAATCCAATCCCCATCCTCCTGAAACCAGAGTAATTAGCGTCGTTAATCGCTGAAATTTGCTGATAATTAATGGGCTTTGGTTTGTCCGCGGGTGGAGAGAGTACCGCACCGGTAGTAGGGCGAGACACGGAGGCCGAGGATGTAGCCGACCTTGGTGAATATCGGGGCAGCAGCAGTGATGTGGTGCTTCGCGGTGGGTGCTCCTCCGCCGCCGCCGCCGCCGCCGCGCTGTGGCCTTTTGCCGCAGGTGACGGTCTTCACGCACCCGCGGATGAGGCCCACGATCTCCGTCGCCGGTCCAACCGTTTCCGCAACCTTTTCAGAAGATAACGCCAAGCAGGTAAATACACCAATCCCTTTGACGGCACCCAAAAAATAAACCCCCACAAAAGAAATTAAAAATAAAGAAATAAGCACCAGCATGAGGAAGGCGGGGGAGTGTCGGACGCGGCAGACGGGGTCGCCGAGGAGGTCGGTGAAGAGAGCAACCTTCCCGCTCGGCCCCACCTCGCAGACCCTGTCCACAGCCTCCGCCGCCTCTCTGTCCCGGTCGGGGTCGAACTCCCGGACCATCACCGCTACCACCTCGTCCTCCATTTCTCCGGCGTCGTCACCTCTTTCCCCTTTTCCTTTTACAAATAAATTCTAAGAACCTCTCTTATGTGGTTTCTGGAATCCAAGAGGAGAGTCAGCAGCAACAGGAATCGCGTTGTGGAATCGGAGGGCGGAGGAGAAAAGCGAGCAGGGAAGAATGAGGTAGGCCTTCGACTCTCTCTTTCAAAATTTTTATTTTTTTCTAACAGATTCGTTATCTCGCGCACTTGGCTCTCTGCGTTGTTTCGATATTGTGGTATCTCTCTTTCGGGTTGGTTGCCGGGAGGAAGGGAAGGGGGATTATTGTTATATAGTGGGACTCGGGGGCTCACCTATTCGCCCTCGCTTCAGAACCCCTGGGCTGTGGGCCGCTGTGACCTTCTCTCTAGGACTAACCATAATACATACAATAATAATAAAATTAGGGAAAGAGGAGGAAGCCGGAGAAGTGGCGGCTCTGAGCGAGAGTAGTCTAGTGGAGTGTGTGCCGCTTATTATTAATTATCATGGCCTTAGCGCGCCGTATTAATTCATTATTTAGGCGTGCATAATCATTACCCGGGCCACTGCCAATCATTTAATGATTTGCCCGCTTGGCGGCGCGTGGCACGTCGAGCCTAAGAGGTTTATTTGATTCACGGGAGGAAAATTTTGGCTTAAGCCAAACGGGGTCGTTAGAGATTATGGTGGGTGTTTATCAGATTTGATGCTCCGCCTTAAGATAAATGCTTCTCATCTTTCCGATCACCACATCCATGCTTCCACTCGCTTTCCCATCTTTCCGCCAACTCTGTTTTCTGCATGCTCATCGATTTAGGATATAGATGTAAAATTCCCATTGTAGAGGGGAACCCGATGGGGCACGGAACAGTGGGAATCATGGCTGTCCTGCGTTCCGGGTTCCTCGAAATCGTTACCGGACATGATGGGCCGCAATCCGGTTCGTCTGCACCTAGTCTGGTCCGTACCCATCGGATAAGGATCCGGAGCAGGAGGATACCGAAATAGTTTCTCGCGGAGCAGGGGAACGCGGGACGAGTTCTCACCGAATGCGAAACGGTTCGCGAAGGGAAGGAGACATTTGGCAAATGATTGGGATTCTTCCACCCTCGAGCTTTCCCGCCCTCGTGCGAGCTAGAGGGGCCCACTTTAAGATAAGTCTAAAGAAGCCGTCGATCCCGACTCGTGGAGTTGAAAATCTAGGGCCCAGATCAGAGCCCAACATGATACCAGGGTTCGACATTGGTCACCGATATTTCTTGTTTGTTACCTACTAATTTTAGATTTCATGTAGAGCCAAGTGGCGGATAAACAAATCACAGATGTTATAGATTACATATCGCATAGTTGATGTTCTTAGACGAATCTCTCTTGCGGGACCATTTGGATATTTTGAACAAATATCCATAAAAAATTTTATGGAAAAATTATTGTTCCCCTCTTGATATTTTTTTTTATCGGTTCAATTCAAAGCTAATTCTTTTATTCTATTCAATTATTATTTTTAAAACTTCTTCTTTTTCATTCCCCCTGAGTCACATATAACGTTAGAAAAATTTAAAATTAAATTAGGATTGATTTTTATCAGCTTAAGTTTAAAAATTTATACAAAAAGTAAAATGAATATTCTTTCTTAAAAAAAATAAAAATTATAAGGCAATCGAATGAATATAGAGATATTTTTCAAAAACATATAAAATATTTTTATATATATGATCTGATTCTATCTCTCATTTACATATATTACTATTTATTCAAGTAAATATAAAAGTAAATATATCTCAGTTTGATAATTAATACATTATACAATAAAATGAACACTTTTGATTATAAAAATACATTTACTGAGAAATAAATATATAATGTTTTAAGAGTGAATATTTTTATTTTTAAAAAAAAGAATTTCATAAGTATATATTGTGAATTAACATTTTGCACCACTACATTCAAAATAAATAAATGAAAACTACACAATTAATCAATGAATACCCACATAGATGAAAATCGAATTTTAAAATTAAACATTCTGAATCCATCGTATATCAATTACATTGCATATTCATCATATAACAACTACACTATTCAAAAACAAGATTAAAATTTTTTTAGTTATCCAATAATTCATGCATGTGTAATATGATTGACATGTGATACATTAAGTACATATTTAATAATATTTGTAGATAATAAAATATAGCTTCTTTTAATTAGAATGGTTAACTTAAGTAATTTTATAATGTTTATTTTTAATTTATGTTCGTAATATCTCAATATACAAGTATACATTTCTTAATATATAATATTTATTTTTTAATATATACGTACTAATTTAAATAGCTTAATAGTTTTTTTTTTTTGTTTAAAGTTTTTATTAGCAGTATTTAACATCCAATATAAAATTTTGCAGTTAAGTCTGGTTGATCTGATCTGGTTCATAAAAAAAAAAACTGAATATACTTAATGAGATAAAAAAAAACTCGGTTAAGGGACTATAAGGAATTTCTCAAAATTTACAGAATTTGAGTTTGCCTGCAATTCCATTCTGTATAAAAATCTTATGGTCGATGAGGAGTAGTCGTTTATGGCAAGAGAAGCTTGGATAGCAGATATTGTAGGTCACGTATCGAGGGATTGAGATTGTTAGGTTAATCCCCATCAACTGACCTAAGCAAAGCTTAAATACTAAAAGTTCTCCTCGAAATGCCACCAAAAAGATATTCTGAGGCATTGCGCATTTGCCTTTTGATCTCTTCAATTTTTTAAGTCCCCTTTCAGTCCTGCTGATCACGGTCTCAAATCTGCTTCACCTTTGGATTAGACAAATTTTTGATCGCTGCAATAAGCACTTAACGCTTTTCCGCTATTCAGATTCTTCTTCCAATACTTTAGATGCTTCCTTTTCCTCTTAATTTGCTACTTCACTCTCTGGATCTTACCCTCGAGACATTTTATAACGAAACTAAATTAATACAAGACATGTTTGTGCTTCATGCATCATCCCTTTTAGTTAGCTACAACTTGATTGGGACATGTTTCCTGATTACTTATCTGACTCATTTAATTGGTCGTATCGTGTTTAATCTAAATTATGTAGTATGATAGAATTATTAATTTTACCGCCAATAATATATTGGGTTTGTGCAACTTTGAGAGTGACTCAGGCGTTTAGACTACGAAGCAGGATCCCACACCAAACCTCAGAGACAGGATGGACTACGAGCTCATTATATCGATGAAAACGATCGTCGATAACAACAAATGACAGTGACCATAATAGATAACCGGTTGAATCCTGACAATGCGTTGGGCGTATGTTCTCCGATTCAAAGAACGTCACGATTAATCTAGTCAGAAGACAACTAGAGTTTTATTATCAGCGAACTCTCTTTCGATACCTGCAAGCTGATTGTTTTTCAACAGTCGCGTACATTGACACGGCGTCATGCATAGTCAAAATCATATGCTTCAATAGTCACCTTCACCAATCCCAAAAGACACGGTACAGCTCGAGATAAGGTTAAGAATAATAATATACAACTTGTGCAACATGTTTGCATTGGTTTTGCCTCGTGTCTACCTATCTCTGTGCCCAGGGAACTATAAAGAAACTGAGAGTAAGAAGAAGGCTGTGTGTGGCTCGAGGAAGAGGCCATGAACCGCTTGCGATCTGATATTAGTTTTCTAGGGTTTAGATTCTTGCCTCTTTTCGCCATAAAGGAAGCGAGCTCTTTGGTATCAGTTATAGTTGTTTTCGTGTGTTTTGCCGGAAGAAGCTGACCTCGATACAACAAGGACGTCTAGAGCACAGTTGTACATTGTTTAAGGGGATCATTGCGGTAGGACGTGTAATTAGTCTCGATCATGCATAATCCTGTTCACAAATCAGACGTGGTCAACACCATTGCAAATGGCACGATTCAATCGGGGACAATTTCAGGTCCACACGCAATGCGTCCTGATGTGACCATCTGTTTTTGAGCGGGCCCGTTGTGTCGTAGCAAACCGAACGATTGTGAATAATTGCCAAATAATCTAAGAAAACATAAGGAAGAAAATACAAACCAGATCAAAGAGCGTCGTCTTATGACTCTAATAAGTCGAAGTTTATGACAAGTTTTTGTGATTCTAAATCATTTCGGAATACACTTTTTGTATCATTTCTTACAATAGATTTCCTCATACTTCATGATATTGTTTATTTCGAAACATTCTAATGCTTGTAATGCAGAAATTTGTGTTTCGCTCGTCTATTCCTTGAATTTTAAACCCCAAATTAGAATGGAAAATAAACATAAAAAAGTTTAGTTTAATTTAGCCTCTAAAAATGCATTTGATAATGAACTAAAGCTAAAGCTAAGATTAAAATTAGTAAATTTTTTTAGACTAATATTTTTTATAGATATTAACTCTATAATAATTTAAAATTAAAAAATTAATTAATTTTTATAATAATTTAATTTAATGGTGATGTAAAATAATTAATATTAATTTTTTAAGAAAAAAGTTAATCCAAGTTAATGCTGATATTCATCTATTACCAAATGATGGCTAAAACAACATTGTCGGAGGCCACGTTGCCATTCAAGACTCGTATATTTGGGGCTCTGACAAAAAAATTAGGTCACGGAGCTAATACGATATTTAGTGGCTGGGGACGGCGACCATTTTCGGTGTTGCTGCAGCAACAAAAACTGTGGTCAGATATAAAAGCATTAAGCAGCTAAGCTTATCACACAAGCACATGATTTTCTAGCACTGGACCTAGAAAAGCATTAGTCAAAGGGCAACTTGTCATTAAGTTTCTCAAAGAACCATCTTCAACTTTGAGCAATCGCAGTGAAGAAGCTGTAACCTGCAATAATCATTAAAAAAAGCACCTAGTGGAGCAGGCGTGCCGAATCGACCATTATTGAGACCCGAACTGTTGTTTGACTTGACGGAACCAGCTTTGACACCTGTGGAGATGTCAAAGGGGTGGCAGACCGGGGGGTGGAGAGGGGGTGGCCCAGAGCTTGACTACTCCGTGGAGGTGTCTCGGCGGGAGATGGCGAAAAGGCTGAGGGCTGGTTTGGGGTCTTGTACTTGGTTTGTTTTGTAGCGAGGGAAAAAAGGAGTGGGGACAAACTGGACATTTGGGGCTGGTTGGTGGGCAGGTGAATATTTTTGGAGCTCGAGCTTAAAACGAGCTGTCGCTTCGCCCAGTTTTCGTTCTGATTCGTACCTAAGCCAAGCCAAATCAATCAATAGATTTGGGCCTCTTTACGTTGAAACCCCTGACATATATCGTATTTGTACATTTTTTGCAGATACTTTGAAAACAATTGGGGCCTTTTGGATGATCGAGAGAGAATTCTGATTAGCAAGTTGGTTCAGTAGCGAGTTATGTTGAGCAAAAAACAAAAAATCACATAATTTTTATAAATTATTATGATTATAGTTGGATGTAAATAAGTTTAACAATAACAATTTTAAATATATTTAAATAACTAAAGAATGAGTAAGGTAATGATCACCTTGCTGCTAACAATCTAAACAAAAAATTATTTTTTAATTCTAATTAATGGATGAAATAAAGTGAAAAGAGGAAAGTTCTGTATAATTTTTGAACTATTGGAGGGTAAATACAAATATGATAACTTTAAGGGGATATGCATGGTAAATGCAAGTTTTTTTTTTCTTTTTTTTGCAAAAGATATCTCATATCTTGTTCAAATGACAAAAAAAAAAAACTGCGATGATTTTTGACATTGCCAAATTACATCAACTTTTTCTTCTTTTTTTTTTTCTTCGCCAAAAAATACATTAGGTTTCGAGGAAGCAAAAATCTTGGTGCCATTTGTGAATATTTATAGAGATAATTATCTATAAGTCTCTGTAATTATTCTTAATTACTCACAACCCCGTAATTTTCAGAATTACCCGCACCTTCTCATTTTCGAAAATATTTACCAACGCCCCCTAATTGTTATTTAATCAAAATTTTTCTAAAAAATTCTGATTTTACCCTCCGTTATTTTTACAATTAAACTCTTAAAAACTTATTTTTTATATTTAACGTCCCGAAATTCGGTTTTTTTTTTCAAATAACACCCCGATATTATTCCGATTTACAGAAAAATCTCCGAAATTCGGATTTTTATAAATAACACCCCGAAATTATTTCAATTTACAGAAAAGTCTCTGAAATTGGACGGCGGCGAGAATGGCGGCGAGCGGGCGGCAATGCCAGAGCCGGCAGCAGAAGCGGAGGCGGAGGCCGGCGCGCCGGCACTCGGGCGTGGACGGCCTCGGCACGCAGGACGGACGCCGAGGCCGGCGCACTGACAGCGGGCGTGGACGGACTCGGCCTTGGCCTTGGCACGCAGGCGCACCGGGGTGCCAGCCTCGGCCTCCGTCCCCGGCACGCGAGCGCCGACGGAGGCCTTGGACGGGGACGAAGGCCGAGGCCGGCGCCCCGGCGCACTCGCATGTCGAGGCCGTCCGTGCCCGCTGCCGGCGCATCGGCCTCAGCGTCCGTCCCGCGTGCCGAGGCCGTCCGCGCCCTCGTACCGGCGCGCTGGCGTGCCGGCGTCCACCTCCGCTTCCACTGCCGGCTCCGGCGTTGCCGTCCGCTCGCCGTCACTCTCACCGCCATCCAATTTCGGAAACTTTTCTGTAAATCGGAGTAATATCGGGGTGTTATTTGTAAAAAACCGAATTTTGGAACGTTAAATATATAAAAAATAAGTTTTTAAGAGTTTAATTGTAAAAATAACGGAGGGTAAAATCGGAATTTTTTTAAAAAATTTTGATTAAATAATAATCAGAGAGCGTGGCTAAATATTTTCGAAAATGAGAGGGTGTGGGTAATTCCAGAAATTACGGGGGATTGTGGATAATTAAGACTAATTACAGTGAGGGACTTATAAGTAATTATCTCATATTTATACCAGCGAGTGTTCTATAACGTTTCATAAAATGTTGGGAGTTTTATGTAAAAAGACCATTAAATTCTGTGGGCGGGGTCTAAGCCCTTAGATTATGAGAATCACACCGTACGGATATGCGGAGACTTGGCCCATTGGGCCCACCAAATGGGCCCTCATGGTCTTACCAACCCTCCGTATCTGTACTCCTTTCTTCTGCGGCATCTTTTCTAAAGCAAAAGATATTATTGCGCCTTTTTCATTGTCGACCTTTTAGAAAATGGACACCATTTTTTGCCGACGCTTGAAAACCAACATCATTTGCTGGCCTCATTTTTTTTTTTTTAAAAAAGGATTATGCTGTTGTTCATCACCGATACTCCATGAAAATTGGATCTTTTACTTTTTCAATTCTCATATTTTTCTCAAAAAATTTAGACTTTTTTACATATAACTTTATAAAAAATAACTAAATTACATATATTTTTTTCATAATTATATATAAATCACTTATTTAATTTTTACAGGTTTCAGATTTCTGAATTAAGAGAACTATTTCTTACAAAAAGTGTATTTGATATGTTCTCCACTGGACATAATTAAATGATTAAAATATTCTTATATAATTGTTAAGAAATTTGACTATAAATATAATAATTTCTAGGAGTTTATGAAAAAATCTGATTGAGTTTTTTTTAGAACCACAATAACTTCAAATTTGATACATCTAATTAAAAAATAAAAATTTTTTAAAAGCAGTAGCATCACAAAAGACTGAAGCTACAACAACATAAGTCCACATCACTTCATTAAAAAAATTATATTCTTCAAATTTAAAGCTTCAAATATGAGGTATTTAAAAAAATTGAAAATTTTCAGAAATAGTAGCATTGCAAAAACTTGAAGCATCAAACAATAGATAAAAAAATTGATTATAATGAGGCTGGCCTAAAAAAAATGTTGAAGGAATTAATAGTGATGACCGTAAGCTTTAATTTTTTAAGCGCTGTTGTTTTTAAAAATTTTTAAAATTTTCTTAGATGTCTCATATTTGAAATTTTAGGTTTAAAAAATAGAAATTTATTGATAAAATGATATGGACTTACCTTAGATTCAGTTTTTTGTGATGCTATTGTATTTAAAAATTTGTTGTTTTCTAATTAGATGTATCAAATTTAAAGTTTTAAATTTAAATTATTGTACTGTTAAAAAAGACTCAATTGAAATTTTGCCCTACACCTCCTGATATTATTATATTTGTAGTTGTTGGAAAAATATAGTGTATTCTCCACAAAAAGTAGCACTCTTAATCTAGAGATCTTAGATCTCTCTAAAAATTAAAATTAAAGAAGTTAGTTATATGTAATTATAAAAAAAAGTCAGAAAATTATACATAATTTAGTTATTTTTTTGAGGATTTTACTTAAAAAACTTAAAAATTTATCATGCTTCAAATTCCTTTTAGTTAAATGATATTTTTTCCCCTCAATTTGACTTAGTATTTTCACTGTATTTCTGAAATAATTTTATTCTTTAAAATTTATCACCTATGACTAAGAATAGAGTTAAACTTAACTTGAGATAATAATTAACAAGATTTCTTGCATATTCTTTTGTATGGAGTTACGTAAAAAAAATTGATGATACATCAAGTTACTAAGTAACGGTTTGGAAAAATCGAATATATATGGAATGAAAGTGAAGCCACCAACCAAGGTAGCTAATCGAGACAAATGAAGAATGAGTTCCAAGCTGAACCTTCTAAGTCAAAAAAATTAGTGCAACTAAGTTCAAAGGGTAGGTCGCGAACAAAAGTATCCGAGATAAGTGATTTGTCAATACATTGAGCCATTGTAAGCTCTGTAACTTCGGATAAGCATGAGCTTGCAGGAAGGATCAATTATGTCTCAAAATTTGGCTATAACCAAACACACTAGATTTGCTCCGATGATAATGGTATACCAGCTGACTAATCTGCAACTTCCTCAGGAGTCAAACTCGAGAAATTTGGGATTAATTTTCCCATTTAAGAGAAAAATTAGTGGAATGGTTACTTGAGATCACGATATCCGAATACGCCTAATCTTTAGAAGTACTAGAAATAACAAGACAATAAGAGAGATAAGGGACTAATATCCAATTTCTCATCCTATTTTTATTCCTAAGGTTGAAACTAATTTGTACATTGGAGCAACTACTACTTAAGAGTTTTCAGAGGTTTTTTCACAGTTTCTTTTTTTACAGATCATAGGAAGAATGGCCTCGTAGATCAAGATCTCAATGAGTCTTTCAAATCAAAATCGGTGGTGAATCAGGCTTCATCAATAGCTGGTACTTTCATTGAGATCCGCTCTACCACTCTTCCTTATAAATCTAAGAGAACTCCAACAGTCCTCTCGCCATGCCTCTTAGAGCAGCATAACTATCATCATTGAAAAATCCCCCGAGGGCAGATGGCCCCGACACTAACAAAATCGCACAATTTATCCAATAGATTGGACGAGCTAGCCTAGCTGGCCAATTTGGTGGTTTAAATACCACAATAGCCTCAAGCAACCCCTTTTCAAATAGTATCCAAGATACCACTAGAACCTTCCAACTCTATGAGTCATTAGGAATTTCAAACCTTAGCAAACAGTGTCTAGTAGAAGACTCAGCTCCTCGAGGTTCAAGTGCAAGCTATGTGAAATCTTTAGGCTCAACAATTGTAGGGTCAAGCAGTGTCAAGCCTACTGTCTCATTGTACTCAGCAACTAGCTCATACTCCATCACCGGACTTAGGCACCACACCAAACCAACGATGTGAGTCATCACATCATCCCGCACCGAATCCTGCACAACTCAACAGGCATCTACACAAAGGTTAGTATAAACCCTTAGTTGCAGCTCCTCCTCTTCAGTATCATGCCTTGAGGGAATATGATAGGTATGATCCCACATATGATTTAATTGATGAGGCATGTTAGAATCGCCTGAGGCACTCAGAGGGAGGTTATTTCACATTCAAGCCGAGAATTTCTTAGGGCACTGACTCATCCAATTTAGATGAGATATGACACCCCTCTTATACCTAAGATAGCATACTTGTTATAATGTCAGGTGTGATGAATTAGTCCTATATCGGATATTGGATAGATAGAGTCTAATATATATAGCGAAAAAAAACTCATATCCCATAAGTTTAAGCTTTTGGGATGGTTTGGTGTCCAACCTACTATATTATTTCAATTCAATACTCTTTCAACTCCTCCAACAAGTGGTATCAGAGCTTTTGGTTCGAAGCTGTACAAACTCTTAAGATTGAAATTATTGTGATGATTCGACTGAATTGAGTCGCATGTTAGTCTCTCTTAAAAAAAATCAAAAATTGAAATAAAAACCTATTAGTATGGATTATATGGTGAAATTGGTTAAATAAAAGAGTACCATGATGATGTAATTGAGTTGAATCACATATTAGTCTCTCTTAAGAAAATTAAAAATTGAGACAAAAACTCATTAGTATGGGTCATACGGTAGAACTGGTCGAGTAAAAGAGTTCTTGATTAAAAGTGTTAAAATTGATATGGTCAAATCACACATGATGAGAGAGATTGTTATAATATCAAGTATGATGAATTAGTCTCATATTAGATATTGGATCGATAAAGTCCATTATATGTAATGAAAAAGTCTCATATCCTATGAGTTTAGACTGTTGGGATATTTTAATATTCGGCCTACTATATTAATCTAATTTGACATTCTTTCGACTCCTCCCAACACATACTCTCTTGTGCCTTAGTAAACAGTCTCTAGTAGATGACTCAGTTTCTTGAGATTCAAATACAAGCTATGTGAAATCTTCAGGCTCGACAATTGTAGGGTCAAGGAGTGTCGAGCCTATCACCTCATTATACTTAGTAGCCAGCTCATACTCTAGCACCGAACCTAGGTGCCACACCAAACCAGCGAGGCGAGTCATCACATCATCTTGCACCGAGACTTGCACAACTCAATAGGCATCTACACCAAGGTCAGTATAAACCCTCAGTTGTAGCCCCTCCTCTTCAATATTATGCCTTGAGGAAATATGATAGGTATGACCCCACATATAATCCGATTGACGAGGCCACATACTGCACGCATGTTAGTTAAGTCTTAGTCAAAATCGCCCAAGGTACCGAGAGGGAGGTTATTTTACATTCAAGCCAAGAATTTCTTGGGGCATCGATTCATACAACCTAGATGAGATACAACACCCCTCTTATACCCAAGGTAGCATACTCTCCTGTGCAACTGAAGTTTCGATAGCTCTCCTATGAGGTGTATTATAGCACGAAGGATTTGGTGGATCATGTTAGCATATTTAGAAATGCTATGATTCTACAAGAAGTGTGAGATTCAACCATATGTAAGGCACTTTCTATGACTCTATTAGGCTTGGCCTGAGCCTGGTACTCCGGGCATCTGATGTACTCTATTACTTTAATGATTTGTTAGATAGATTTGCACTGTAGCTTGTCTCATTGGTAGCTCGACAGAAAGATCCCTCTATATTGTAAGTACTAAAATAAAAAAGAAGGCGAAAACCTAAGTGAGTGCTTGGCTCAATTAAACAAAGCTCAACTTGAGGTCATCGAGCTAGATAATTCTATTGTCCTAGTAGCTATAATTAATGAAATCTGACGAGCTCGAGTTACCTATGAGATGACTCAATGACCTCCCAAAAGTCTCATAGAGTTCATCCGATTAGCCTGAGAATACATTAACATCGAAAAAGTAATTGCGATTAAGAGAGAGTCTGAGGGTTCTAGCAAACCAAAGAAAGAACCCTAGAAATGAAGCTCCTTGAGCCAAAGAAACTGAGGACCAAATAGAGGGAGCCCAGGCTAGAAGAATGAAGGCCCGATTTTCAAGCCTAAACCCCATTGAAAAATTCGAGGTCCAAAGTCCTTTCTTAAATTGAATACTGAGATTGGCTATGGAGGCTTTTGTTAATCTGCACAACTCAACAACACCTCAACAAGTTAAGGTACTATCATTTTCACTGATAATATGGCCATGATACTGAAAAATGCAAACACCTCAAAGATGAAATCAAAAGACTCATATGAAATCGAAATTTCAGGTAATTTCTTTGCTGAGGTGAGAGAGTAAAAAAGACTCATGCAAGGGAGTCCTATCCTCAGACCCCTCCATAAAGGAATCCCCACTCAAGAGCTTCACAATGCCTCAATAAAAGAAAACTTCAATATGACCTTGGTAAGCCCACCAACCAAAAGTGGAGCCTCAATGTCAAACAGCAAATGTCAAATTATCACGGGGGGTAGGAGGCTCAATTACTCCGATCAGCATGATCGACTAACTCCTTATGATCAGAGAAAGCCCCATAACCACCACTATCAAATCAAAGTTTGTTGTGGTTTGAACATATTTGGCATACAACATGATACCGGGTCATCCGGTGCTTAATCAACTACAAGAGGTAATATTAATCGTTCATCTAGTTATGAGGCTTCCAACTAAACATGACACAAGTAAAACATAAGATGACTAGAGTCTTGCTAAGAGGTGCAAGGCCTCTTTTTGGCAAAACAACACCAAGTTGAAAGGCAAAGGTTTGGCATTGGCTGAAATTAATGAGTCTTCCTTTGAACCAAAGAAGGTTCACACCAAACCCATGAGGAAACTTGTTTAACTTCGTTGTTGACAAAGATTCAAGAAGAATATTGAAGATTGGTGCAAATCTCGCGGAGTCTCTTCGCACAAAACTGGAAAAGTTCTTGCGGAAGAGTCAGGATGTCTTTGCATGGTTTTTGAAAGATCTACCTAGTATAGATCCCTTGATCGCTTAGCATGAGTTGGCAATGGTAGAAGATCATAGAATAGTCAAACAAAATAATAGGTACTTTGCTCCTGAATGTGAAAGAGTCATGCCGAAAAGGTAAACAAACTATTTAATGCAGGATTCATCAAAGAAGTACATTACCCTGAGTGGTTGGTGAATGTGGTAATGGTAAAAAAGACCAATGACAAGTAGAGAATGTACATTGACTTCATTAACTTGAATAAAGCTTTTTCAAAAGATAGCTACCATTTGTCCAAGATAGCTCAACTTATGAATTCTATTTCGGGCCATCAACTTCTAAGCTTCTTAGATGCATTCTCAGGTTACCACCAAATATGGATGTGTTCACCAATTACTCCCCCTCAACTAAGTACTATAAAAGTAAAGCATAATAAGAAAAAGAATGCACCGTGATTTTTATGTGGTTCAGAGACTAACTACTCATATTCCATGGCCCTTACCTCTCTCTTGAGAACTTTAATCACTTCACTAGTGATGTTGTTTCTTAAGACAAAGCCAAGTCTTTACATCTACTTGCCAACCTCAAGCATCGCTTCCTTTGGGTGAAGTCAAGCCTGTCACTCTAATAGGATGAAGCCACGCCCGTATAACTTCTTGCTCCCACCAAGCAAGTGACACTCCACATGGAGCTTATTGTACACTCACACTTCTAGAATTTAAGAGTGTTTACAAGTGAAAAAGTGAAAAGATAATATATTTGAGACTCACTACAAAGTCTCTCAAAATGAGTACAAGCGTAATTGAGGATTTACTTGAGATTAAAAGTTTAAGAGTATTCTTGGGGATAGAAGACTTTGAGAGGGAGATACTTACTCTAAAAATATTAAAAGTTCATTCTCTTACGGAGCAAAAAAATCTCAAGCCTTTATATAACTGTTGGTGAGAGAGCTAGCCATTGAATTATATTCTGCACTGTTTAGGTCCGAACTATACCTGTTTGGATGTCTGAAGTCTCCCAACGGTCAAATTTTCACTAGTTGTTGAAGCTGATGTCATAACTTTAGGCACTCGATTATAAGGTTCAGATGTCTAAATTCAGATGTTTGACCAAAGTTTCGAACGACCGAACCCTGAGCATAAATTTTCTCAGAAGTTACAACTTTGGGTGTTTGATTCTGGGGTTCGGACGTCCGAAGCTATCAAAAATTATAGAGTTATCTCTGCTACCTTCGGATGTCCGAAGTTAATAGAGAAACTACTGTTCTTACTATAACTTCAGCTCTATACTAGATATTATCTCAAACTAACCTTGGGTTAAATAATAAGTCAGTGAAGATATTCTAAGATTAGTTTGAGTGCTAACCAAAAGCTCTAAAATTAATCTCAAAATAAATTCTCGATTTGACTAAATAAATAAAAATCTAAACTTAGTTAAGCCAAGCTTAGTCCCTTGAGCTTTTTTCAAGCCATCTTCAATTTGTCAAGTTTCATTCATTGATCCATCATCACGCCTCATCTTCAAGTTGATCTTTAAGTCCATCTATCCTTGAGACTTCCAAATTGCTTTTATCTCCATTTTGAACTTGGCTTGGCTATTGCTACACATGCTCAAGATATCATCAAATACATAGTTTGATCATCATCAAAACTACAAAAAACAATAATTTCTCTTTTTTCGATGATGACAAACCCTCGAAAAAAATAAAATGAATAAACTAGTTGGTAAAGGATTTACAATTTAAAGCATGTATCAACTAGAGCAAGTAAGTATAATATGAAAATATCACAATTTAGCATAAGATATAATGCTCCCCCTTACTCTAATATTCTCCCTCTTTTTAGAGCAATATAACACATGTATTTTCTCCTCCTTTTATCATAAAAAAGTATAACCACACCGCACATCCCCCATCTCCCCCCCCCCCACCCCCCCCCCCCCCCCCCCCCCCCCGAACTTTAATATATGCATTGAAATGATTGATCAAGTAGGGAATCAATAAAGAGTTCAAGAGAGATCAATACATAATTTTTTTAAAAAAAATTCAGTTAAAAGCAAAAAATTCAAGGATTGCCAAAAAGATCGATATTCAAGGATGTTAATTCAGAAGCAAGAGTACAAAACTTTGATCCAATTTTTCACCAATTACTCCTCTTACTAAGTGTTATAAAAGTAAAGCATAATAAGGAAAGGAATGCACTGTGATTTTTACATGGTTTGAAACCAGTTGCTCCTATTCCATGGTCCTTACCTTTCTCTTGAGGACTTCAATCACTCTATTAGTGATGTTGCTTCTTAAGATGAAGCCAAACCTTTATATCTACTTGCCAATTGTAAATGTCCCTTCTTTTGGATGAAGTCAAGCCTATCGCTTTGTTAGGGTGAAGCCACACCCGTACAACTTCTCGCTCCTATCAAGCAAGTCACACTCTACATCAGGGCCTATTATACACTTACAGTCCTAACACCTAGGAGTGTTTACAAGTGAAAAAATGAAAAGATAATACATTAGAGGCTCACTATAAAGTCTCTTAAGATGAGTACAAGGGCAGTTGAGGATTTGTTTGAGATTAGAAAAATAAGATCATTCTTAGAGTTAGAAGACTTTGGGAGGGGGATACTTACTCTAAAAATATTGAAAGTTTATTCCCTCACTGAGCAAAAAAGTTTCAAGTCTTTATGTAACCATTGGTGAAAGAGCTAGCCATTGAGCTACGTTCTGTCGTGTTCGGGCATCTGAACTATACCTGTTTAGATGTATGAAGTCTCCCAACGGTCAAAGTTTTACTAGTCGTTGAAACTAATATCATAACTTTAGGCACTTGATTACAAGGTTCGAACATACAAACTATATGGTTTCAGATGTTTGACCAAAGTTTTGAACGACCGAACCCTGAGCATGAATTTTCTTAGAAGTTACAGCTTCAAAACATTGGGTGTCCGATCTTAGGGTTCAGACATCCGAAGATATCAGAAATTATAGAGTTATCTCTACTATATTTGGGCATCTAAATTATGAAGTTTGGGCATCTAAAATTAACAGAGAAACTACTATTCTTATTACAACTTTAGTTTTATGCTAGACATCATCTCAAACTAACCTTGGGTTGAATAATGAGCTGGTGAAGATATTCCAAGTGTAGTTTGAGTACTAACCAAAGACTCTAAAAGTTAATCTCAAAACAAATCCTCGACTCGACTAAACAAATAAAAATCTAAATCTAGTTGAGCCAAGCTTGATCTCTTGAGCTTTCTTCAAACCATCTTCAATTCATCAAGTTTCGTTTATTGATTCACCATCATGCCTCATCTTAAAGTTGATCTTTAAGCCCATCTATCCTTGAGGCTTCCGAATGACCTTGTTCTCCATTTTGAACTTGGGTTGATAATTGCCACACATGCTAAAGATATCATCAAATACATAATTTGATTATTTTCAAAACTACAAAGGGTAATAATCTCTCCTTTTTAATGATCACAAACCCTGACAAATCCTCAGAAACCCTCATAAAGTGATGGGCTTGGCTTCACCCTAATGGAGTGATGAGTTTGACTTCATTCAAAGGAGTTGTATGGGTGTGGCTTCGCCCTAATAGAGCACGGGCTTGGCTTCATCCAAAAGAAAGTGACACTTGCGATTAGCAAGTAGATGTAAATACTTAGCTTCATCTTAAAAAGTGACATCACTAGTGGAGTGATTGAAGTTCTTAAGAGAGAAATAGAGACTATGGAGTAAGAGCGGTTGGTCTTGAAACTATGTAAAAATTATGGTGCATTCTTTTCCTTATTATGCTTTACTTTTATAGCATTTAGTAAGGGAGGAGTAATTGGTGAACAAAATGCACCCCAAGAATATGGAACAAAACAGCTTTCATTATGGTCCAAGGTACATTTTGTTACATTGTCATATCATTTAGGCTAAAAAATGCAGGTGCGATGTACCAAAGAATGGTAAATAAGATCTTCAAGACTTAGCTTAGGGGAAATATGGAAGCCTATGATGATGACATATTGGTGAAAAGTGTATGTCGAAGGGCACTTGAAGGATCTAAAAGAAACTTTCAATATACTTCGGGTACCTTGTCTTAAAGCAAGGAATTGAGATGAATCTTGAAAAGATCGAGGTAGTAGGAAAATGAAGCCCCTAAGATCCATTAAAGAAATACAGAGACTCACAGATCGCTTAATAGTATTGTTAAGGTCAGGAGAAAAATACCTCCTTTTTTTCAAAGCCCTCAAGTAAGGCTCCAGATTCAAATAGACCGAGGAGTACAATTGAGCCATCAAGGATCCAAAAATAAAAAATGGCCTAGCGTTCCCTACTAGTAAGACCTGACCCAAACATGGTACTCCTCCTCTATATTGTAGCGTCAGACCAAGCAGTGAGTTTGGTGTTAATAAACGATCGAGCTGAAAAATAACATCCCATCTACTACATGAGTCACATGCTCATAGGAGCGAAAACTCGATACCCTTCTCTACGAAAGCTTGCATACACTGTGATACTAGCAACTTGAAATCTCTGCTCATACTTTCAAGTATATTCAGTCACGGTACTCACCAATCTCCCACTTTGGCAGACACTATAAAAATTGAAAATCTCAGAGAGATTACTCAAGTGGTCAATCAAATTGAGCCAGTTCAAGGTGACTTTTGAAGCCCGAAATACCATTAAGGCACTGGCCTTGGCACACAAACTTCTCAAGCAAGGGTATTATTGGGTCAACATGGCTGCTGAGGCATCCAAGTTCATACCCAAATGTGAATAGTGCTAAAGACACACCTCGGTTTACTATAGTCCTGCAATGCAACTTTAGCAGACTCAAATGGTATGGCCTTTCGACCAATAGGGAATGAATATTCTAGGTCCTTTTTTAGTGGCCTTGAGATAGAAAATTTTTTTAATGGCTATTATTGACTACTTTAGCAAGTAAATAAAAGCTGAATTGCTTACTACCATCACCAAGAAAAAGATTCAGGAGTTCCTCTAACAAAACATCATTTACAAGTGTGAACTTTCTCTAGTGCTGGTCACAGATAATGGGAAGTAATTCAACAACTCAAAGTTCAGAAAGTATTACACCAACCTCCATTTTGAGCAAAAGTTTACCTCATTAGGGCATCCCTAAGGTAATGGCTTGGCAGAGATAATAAACTGACCCTTGCACAAAGGAATAAAAAAGCATTTCAAAAGGACAGAGGGTGCTTGGGTCAAAGAACTATCTCATGTTTTGTGGTCCTATTAGATCACTCCTTGGATGACAACTGTGGAGTTATCCTATATACTCGTCCATGGAGTTGAGACAGTCATTCTTATGAAAATTGGACTCACTTCTCTACGAGTTCTGGGTTATGATCCCTTGTTGAATGATGCCGAGCTGCTAAGGACCTCATATTTGAGGTCCGAGAGAAGGCTTGCACTAAGATCACCGAGTATCAACGACGAATGGCATGCTACTATAATACTCGAGTTTGCAACTGAGAACTATAACCAGGTGATTAGGTACTTCACCTAGTTGAGCTCATCAACTGAACCTTAGAAAAACTCTCTCCAAATTGGGTTGGCCTATCTAGAGTCCCTCGAGTTGTGAGACCAGGAGCCTTTAAGTTTGAGTACCCAAATAGCCAAGTACTCTTGAGGTTATGACATATCAACAACCATAGAAGGTTCTATCTTTAAATCATGTATCCCTTAATTTTTTAAAAAAAATTTGTACTTTACAAATTAGTCTTCGCTCAAAAAGAACCACAAAGACCTTAGATTAGATGAGACTATAAGACCTCAGTCTAATACTAGATACAAAGGCCTTAGATCAGATGAGACACATAAGATCTCAGCCTAATATCAGTCACAAAGACCTTGGATCAGATGAGACATATAAAAACCTTAGCCCAATGTCAAGTACAAAGACCTTGGATTAAATGATGCACATAAGACCTCGATCTAATATCAAGCAAAAAGACCTCAGATCAAAGGAGGTATAAAATACCTTAGCCCAACGTTAAGCATAAAAACCTCATATCAGACGAGATACATAAGACCTTGACCTAATGTCAGGTACAAAGATCTCGAATCAAGGCATAAGATCTCCATCCAATACCAAACACCAAGGACCTCAGTTTAGATGAGGCAAAAGATTCAACCTCATACCAAGAAAAAGGTTCAAGTCCATTCAAAATCTAAGGTGAGCCTCATGTTGGACAAAGAGAGGCGCGATACAAGGTGTATACTGGAGGTGTCAAACGGGCTATGCCCGGCCGGTACAGTCTGTTTGATCGAGCCACCAAAACTATTTTGGGCCATGCTTGGCATAGCTTGAAATAGAAATTGGCCGTACTTGGCACGACCCATGAGATTTTCGAGGCGCCAAGCATGGCCCATAGCCCACAAGCTTGTGGGTCGTGCCGTACCTAGGCCCTTTTTATATATATATAAATTATAAAAAAATTACTAATAAATTATAGCTTAATTGGTTAAGTTCCTTACCTTTCATTCAAAGGACATAAGTTCATATCTTCATTAAGAAGATTTTTTAAAAGAAAATTTGTAAATACTTAGATAAAAATTTTCATTTTAAAAAAAGTTTCACAGGCCATGCCATGCTGACCCACATGTCGTGCCTTACCCAACCCAATCGTGTTACGGGTCCTGCTTGGTATAAGCCAAATACTATAGATTTTGGGTCATGTCGGGTTGGCTCACAGGCCAACAACCTGTTTTTACATCACTATCACCTACAAAACAGCAAGTATAGACTCAAGTTTGTAGTTTGGCCATGGATATTGGCTGCGGCATCTCTATTTAAAAATATTCTTGAAGAGAATCCAGGTTGGTTTGTGCCAAGCTAATACTTCAAGCACCTTGAAAAAAGTTAGTATGTGCCACCATCTTAGCTATTGGAAACAATCGGGTATGATTGGATAAAGTTATAAAAGTTGAAAGGACAACTTGAAGAACACAGAGACATGGAAAGAAAGAGAGAATTTATTGAAAGAAAAGATTAGTACAAAACTTTTCCCATTACATCAGAGATAATCTGTCGAGGATGTTAAGAGGCGGCAACTTCTCAAGCCACATAACAACATAAACCTCAGCCTCCGCTGGCTTCTCTCCCTTTGGACCCTCACCCACCATCTCTGCAGTAACCTCCTTCTTCTAAAAAAGTGCCTCATACTCCCACTTGAGGTGTCAAACCCTCAAATCATTGTAGAGCTTGACGTGGAGATTTTTAGGATAGAAGTTGGAGTGGTGATGGGTTTGCCTCATTGTGTCTTTACAAACAAGGTAACCTTTAGTAAAACCTTGGGTAGAGAGCTTGGCACTGTCCGAGAGATTCTCATTGTTGTCCTTGAATTTCGAGATGGCTTGCAACTTAGTCATCTTCCGAGTGTTGGTGTGCTCTTTGCTTTGGAGGTAGTTGGTGATAGTGGTGGCATGGGTTTCCTCTAGGGTTGTTTGGTGCTGAGTCTTCATTGCCTCTATCTCGGTCTTTGTCATCTCCATATTCAACAAGGTTGAGTCACGCTTGGCAGTGAGAAGGTTATTCTCTTCCTCCGCTTCCTCTTCGGCTCCTCCACGCTGCTTTGGAGGGATGAAAGTTGAGAGCAATGCAGTTCCACTTCCACGTTGGCCTTGGTCTTCTTGGAGTTTATTCTCCTCCAAGCCTCATAAAAGTGACATCCTATGAAGTGGAAAAAATACAATACCTATGGTTGAACTAAAAATTTGAATACTCAAATAAGGAGATAATGGGAGAAGTCAAGCTCGAATAAATTTACATCACAACAAACTCTCGCCCCTTTCAGGAAGAGCTTGTCGACGGGGAGTTTAGCAATGAAAGAGCCTTTATTCCCCCCCAAAGTTGCTGAGAAAATACTTCTCGGCGTCGATATCTCTTGGAGCACTTCAAGATCTTATTTCAGTCAATTTTGACCAAAAATCAAATTTAATCAAAATTCAGTCAAAATATAGAATTGAATGTCATTAGATTATGATCCAAATATGGGTATCAATTGAACCGAAATCACGATCAAGTTTGACCAGAAATTAAGTTCAAATTGGATTTGAGTTGCTAGGAAATTTAGGTTTAAACTAAAGATAGCCAATTAATCTGATATTTGGATCAAAATCAAGCTTAATATTTATCAAATATCTAAGCCAAAATAAAAATTATAAAATCTTTACAAATATGTCTCTGGACTAAAAACATTTCACAAATGAATCCCTGATTAGACTTTTTTTATAAATAAGTCCTTGAGATGAAAATTTTGTGAAAAGAATCCTCAAAATTTTTTGAAATTTCAAATTGATCCCCGCAAAATCTAAAATTTACAAATAAATTCTTCAAAATTTTATATTTGTAAATAAATTTCTGAAAATTCTAAATTTTGTAAATAAATCCCTGAAATTTCTGACTTATGTAAATAAGCACTTCAAAAATTTTTATTTATAAATAAGTCTAAATTTATTTAGAAAGAACCCTGAAAATTTTAAATTTTTTACAAATGTATGTTATTTGTAAAAAAAGTTTTTTAAAACTTATAAAATTATATTTTGGTGTTAATTTTCCTTAAAAAATTGTAAATAACGCCCTAAAATTTAACATTCAAGAATAGTACATAATTTGAAATCACTTTATCAAACAACAAATTCCAATTCTGGACATTACATTCCAATTAAAAAAAAATTTTGAGAATATAATTTCATTATAAATCATAAAAATATATTTATAAAATTAAATCAATCAAATTTAATTGTTAATTCTCTTCAAGACCTAAAAAAAAGGGAGGGGCTGGGAGCTTGAAAACAGGGAGAACAAGCAGAAAACAAGACAGAATCACTAAACTTTTGTAAGAATAGGGCTATGCACTCGGTTTAAAAGCGAGTAAACCGAACCAAAATTTTCGATTTTTGAAAATCCAAAACCGAACCGAACTGAATACTATATAAATCGAATCCAAACCAAATTCAGTTCAGTTCGGTTTAAATCAAAAACCGATTTTGAAACCGAATTTTTTTGTCATTGAGTCATTGAATAATTTACATAATTGCATTTGCCCAATTTTTGCTCATGGGCCATGGATGCAAACAACAACTACACAATCTACACTTGATCACATTTTTTGTGAGATAAAAAATAAAAAAAAGAAGTACAGGGTATTTTGCTCGAATCATAGAGGACAAAGTTGTGAAAAACCCCATCTTCCAAGATAATTAATCAAATTAACAATGTTACAAACAAAACTGAAAATATAAATGCAAAAGTGATTATTAATAATACATTATATTCCAAATCAACTTACAAGTCAAATAACTCAGCATTAGCAACTGTGATTATGTGGTTCAAAATAAATATGATCAATTCATTTAGCATTTGAAGGTTTATATTAGGCATATTAAGAAAAGCTTGAGGAATCTCTCGTGTACAGAAGTAACAGAACTCTAATATACATGCAAGATTGCATGAAAGATCAAAAATAAGAAGTTAGAACCAAGACTAAGTTCTAAAATCTCACTATTCCAGTACCTAATACTTGTCATAATTCACCATGAATGAAATAGATAAAACTGAAGCAATCAAGCAAGTCAAAATAAGTATAGAACCAATACCTGTTCTTGGATACATGCATATAAATAAACTAAATTTACGTTTTTTGTTGGATCATACTGCTCGACCTAAAAAAATTGTAAAATATTATCACAATAAAAGAAAATGTCAAGTAACTAGGTGAGGACTATAAGGTCATAACTTCACACCGACATATAGTGGTGTCAACAAAATAAAAGAAATACAAAAATATAAAAAAATTATTTTGAAAAATAGAATCATAGAGGACAAAGCCTTGAAGAATCCCATCTTTCAAGATAATTAATCAAATTAACAAGGTTACAAACAAAGCTGAATATATAAATGCAATAGTGACTATTAATAATACATTGTGTTCCAAATCAACTTACAAGTCAAATAATTCAACATCAGCAAATGTGATTATGTGTTTCAGAATAAATATGATCAATTCAGTTAGCCTTTGAAGGTTTATATCTAGTCCATTAAGAAAATCTTGAGGAATCTCTTATGTACAGAACTCTAATATACATGTAAGATTGCATGAACGATAAAAAATCAGAGGTCAGAACCAAGACTAAGTTTTAAAATCCCACTATCCTAGTATCCAATGCTTGCCATAATTCACCATGAATGAAGCAGATAAAATTGAAGCAATCAAGCAAGTTAAAACAAGCATAGAACCAATACAGTTCTTGGATACATGCATCTAAATAGACTAAATATACTTTTTTTTGTTGGATCATACTGCTGGACCTAAAAAAGATAGTAAAATATTATCACAGTAAAAAAAAATTAAGAAAATGTCAAATAATTGGGTAAGGACCATAAGGTCATAACTTCACACATGCACATGAATGATGAGGAGCCACATTGAAAAGCTATGAAAATACAAACCAAGTTATTATTCAGTTAAAAGGAGAGATAAGAATGAATATGCAAGAGATGACCATAGAAAGTTAGAAATATCCAAAATGAAACTATCATAATACATATCATGAAAAAACACGAAAAGAAATACATCAAAAATAAGTAAGCATATTCAAACCTTAAATACTTTAGTCTCAAAACATCAAAAGAGGATTTCTCAAAATTCAATGGTTGTGATATCCAATTTCATCATTGTCAACTCTGAAATAAAAAAACCATTCAATGATTATTTGATCATAAATAAAAAATATACAGTCTAATAATAAAAATATGAGTAATGCAAATCTTACCCTCTTGAATCTTTTCAAGTCCTTCCAAACTTTCCTCAACATTAGTTTCTATTTTTGATTTTTGAATCCAATTTTGAGTGCAAAAGAGAGATTGTACTAGTATGGGAGTCAAAGAGCTACGAAAATGATCAAGTATATGCTCTCCTGTGCCAAAAACTAACTCAAAGGCTAATGTAGAGATAGGTATAGCTAATATATCACAAGCCATATGTGATAGAATAAAAAATCTGCAGCTATTCACTTTCCAGAAGCCCAAAATATCAAAATTTGGGTCATTTTCTTCAAGATCCTATGACAAATACTTGTCTAACTCAGATTTCATTTCATCACCCATGAAATTTTTTCTATACTCATCAAATAGACTACTAAGATATATTTTTCTAATTGCATTAGTATACTTGATCCTCCCAGTTGTAGTCATATCCTGTATTCTTTGAATAAATCATATACAACTTCATGCAATTTTCTCCTCATTATGACACCTCTTTCACCTTCATATATTTTTTTAACTCCAAACTCAACATATTCTAACTTGTATCTTGGATCAAAGCTGGCAGGAACGAAAAGAAGCATATTAATCTTCTCTGGCTCACCCCAATACTTGTCATATTTTGTTTTTATCATGACAACCATATCTTGGACTTTTGTGTCATTGCTGACTTTTCACATATTCAAAAGAAGATTAACTTGACAAATTTCGTCAAAAAAATAAGTTACTTGTAACATACATAGAGCCAAAAACTCGAAGTGTCAACTCATAAAAATATTCTAAGAATGTAATAAGTCGCCTAATATTTTACCAATCAAAAGATAGAGGAACTCTATTGGTATTATTAAGCTCATTACGAAAATTGCTATCTTCCTCTTCAAATTTTTCAAAAGCCCTCTCAAAAATTTGAGCTGCTTCAAGCATTATATAGGTGGAATTCTACCTTGTCGCTACATCCAAGCAAAGACATTTTTACTTTCAATTTTTTTAATTTTCACACATTCTTTAAACTTCTGCCATCTTATTGGAGAATATCTAACCCGAGCAATGAAATTTGTCATCTCATTCAAACCATCTTTCACTATAAGATTAATGATATGTGCTATGCATCGCATATGAACATATTTTTCTTGTGCCAAACAAGTGCCCCAATTCAAATTTTTTTTCTTCAAATAGGAAATAGTAGTATCATTTGAAGAAGTATTATCAATAATAACAATCAAAATATTATCAACTTTCAGACACATAATTTTCAATTGCTTTTCATATAACTTCACCCTTATGACTTATAATTTTGCAAAAGTTCAATTTTTTTTTTAATTTTCAATTAATATCAATATAATGTGTTATGATACACATATAGTTTATTTTTTGAATTGAAGTCCAAGTATCAGTGGTCAAACATACTCTTCGTTTGAACTCTTTGAAATATTGTTTCAACTTTACCTTTTCATCATGGTAGATTGATAATAATCTTTAGTCATAGTCCAACGTGAAGGCATTCGAAATCTAGGATAACCTTGAGACATAAAGTATTGAAAACTTCATGTTGCACAAAACTAAAAGGCAGTTCATCTACAATAATCATGTATGTCAGTGCTTTTTTAATTTTTTTCTTGATTAAACTTCCAACTATTTAGCACACAATCATTTTCTACTTTTTTTAAACAGGTTGCATAGCAAGTTGTGTTTGATGTATACCAACATTATATAGATATTGCTTGCATTTATTTATCTGATTTCTAAGAGAAGAAGTACCATTTCTTTTTGAATTACAAAAAAATTCATTACCACAATAGTTGCATCTGGCTTTGGTTAATTTGTTCGGTGTGATGAATTTTCCGAAATGCTCTCATACAACTGATCGTGTTGTCATTCTCTTTCTTGGAATTGGAGACTTTGTATACATACATACATTGTCCTCGTTTGAAACTTCCATATGCATAAAACTTTCTTGAGAATTTGAATTGGGCGTTGAATTTGGAATAATTGGATTTGTGTTCGAAAGCTCATGATTATCATCCTCGTTTAACATTTATCAACAGAGAATACAAATATTGAATCAAAAATTAATTTTAAATAGAAGTAAAGAAAATAAATTGAAAGATATATTAAAAATTCTAAATAATGACCATTCTATTATCAAGTAATTCCTATAAGTATCTTCTAATAGATCTAAAACCGAATTGAACATACCCACATCACATTCAAAAGATCAAAAATAGCAAATTAATTTTCATAAAATTTCTAAACAAAACAAAAGGTAGTAAGCATTGAGCAACTTGATTTTCACAAAAGTGACAAGACCCTAATTTTCTAACAATAAAATCGTATGAAATCAAAAAATCCTAATTTAATTTCACAAAACTTAATAAAATTTCATAATTTCACAAATTCTCTCACATTACAGCTTGATTTTGATGATGCCATTGTAGAAAAATAAAAGATTGAAGCTCAGAGCGTCAAAGGCTAGTCACAGAGAGATATTGAAGCATTGGGATTCAGAGGTGGAGGGGGGGGTGTATGAAGGCGATGTCACATTGTTGAAGACTAAAGGATGCCGAGTTGCTGGAGAACTTTCGAACTCCTCTCATCATAACGATCGGGCGATGAAACCCCTAATCCCGATACGGCGCAGTGCCGCAACCCCAGGGATGAAAGAAAATAATGATCGAGAGTTCGAGACTGCGGATTTAGAGTTAAAGTAAAAATGAGAGCCGCGAGTTAGACAACTGATACAATAATATATATAGCTGTGCCTGTGAACCGATTAGCCCAAAACCAAAACCATGTTTATATATATGAAATTTGATTCGGTTCGGTTTTTACGGTTTTTCAAAATAAAAAATCAAAATCAAAAATAAATATCATTTTTTTAAAAAAAATCGAACCAAATTGAAAATCAAATAATCTAAATGGAATCAATTATTCAATTTCGATTTGATTGATTTATTCATTTTAAATCGAAGAGGAAAAGAAGTCAACCTAGAAAACACTAAAAAAGGTCTGAATTTAGTTCGTTCTATCTTTTCTCCTTTTCTCTCCTTTTCTTTTCTCTTCTCTTTGGTATCCCATGTAGCTGCCCGCTGTTGTCTTGGTATCTAACCGGTTGTCCGCCGGAGGAGTCCGAACCTGCCCCACGCCTGTGCCGCTCCTACCAACCAGCACCTCATCTTCCTCCACAGCCAAGCACCCTCCTACTTCCGTCACTATGTTCTTGCTCCCCCGCTCGTGAGCCCATGCCGACCTACCTCCCTCCTGCCTCAGCACCATACCGGCTGCTTCAAGCCGAGCTTGCCATGACGGAGTCTCACAAAACAGGTCGGATTCCTACTGGATCCCGGCTAGCCAAAGTCGGCTGCACCTCCACACGCGGCCGTTGCTCGGGAAGAGCCACTATGTCCCAGCCCCCTGTGAGCAACCATCGATCTAGAGGAACTACCGCGCAGGCCCGTTCTGGCCGCGTCTACCACCACCACCGGAAGAGATCCGCTCGCGCAACCGCACTCCCACGCCTTGCTGGCCAAGCTTCACGCTATCAACCAGCACGCCCTTAGCCCTCGCGCCCCACCAGCCTCGCACCGCTTCTTCCTCCACCATAGCCGGCCCCCAGCCGCTTTCTTCCCGGCGACCAGTGCCACTCCGAGCCTCGCACTGTCATCAATCGAGTCCTGGCCACCTTCCGCTGCTACCTGTCGATAAGCAAGGCCGGGTCTGGCCTGAATCTAAAGAGATGGAGCTCGGTCTTGCTCCGGTAGAGGGGGCACAGGGCTTCAGATGGAGAAGAAGTAGGGCTTGGGCTGAAGAAGAAGATGGAATAAGAAAAAGAGTAACAAAAAAAAAAAGAGGGGTAATTAGGTACACCCCCTCTAATTAGTTCTAATTATCTATAATCCCCAGTAATTTCTAGAATTATTCACACCACCCCATTTCAAAATATTTACCTATACCTTTCTAATTATTATTTAATCAAAAGTTTTTCAAAAAATTTCGATTTTACCCTCCGTTATTTTTACAATTAAATTCCTAAAAATTTATTATTTACTATTTAACTTTCGGATATTTACAAATAACACCATGAAATTATTCTGGTTTACAGAAAAGTCTTTCTTTCAAACTATTTACAAATAAACCCATGAAATATTATTAATTACAAAAAAATTCAAATAATTGTAAACGAGCGGCAACCGACGGCGTCGACGGCAGTGATGGCGGCAAGGGTGGCGGCTCGCGGGGGCGGCGCACGAGCGTCGACGGGCGCCAACACCGGCGAGGGCAAGGGCAAGCACTGGCACACGGGTGGGCCCGGGCGGGCGCCGGCGTGCGAGCGTGGGCCAACGCGGGCGAGGGCCGACGAGGGTGAGGGCACAGACGTGGGCGACGAGGGCCGACGAGGGCGAGGACGCAGGTGCCGACGAGGGCGAGGGCATGCGCCGGAGCGTTGGCGCGAGCGCAGACGCTGGCCGGCAAGGGTGCGGGCACCACCAGTAAGGGGTCTATTAATAAAATTTAGTTTTAAAATAAATATAATTTGAACTTATTTATAAATAAAAATATTCAAATGGTCTATTTTTAAATGTACAAATGTTAAATTTGTAATTTCAAATTTTAAGTTTGAAAACCTTCAATGTCTTTTTTGTAAAATTTTATTTAAAATATGATAAAAAATTTATACTTATTAATAAATAAAAATATTCAAGCGATCTATTTGAAAATGTACAAACATTAAACTTGTAATTTTAAATTTTAAATTTTCAAACTCTCAATGATTTATTCGTAAAATTTAGTTTTAAAATAAATAAAATTTAGACTTATTTATAAATAAAAATATTTAAGGTTCTATTTTTAAATGTACAAATATTAAACTTATAATTTTAAATTTTAAGTTTTAAAACCTTCAATGTCTTTTTATAAAATTTAATTTTAAAAATGATAAAAATTTAGACTTATTTATAAATAAAAATATTCAAAGGGTCTATTTGTAAATGTATAAATATGAAACTTGTAATTTCAAATTTTAAGTTTTAAAACTTTCAATGTTTTCTTTGTAAAATTTTATTTAAAAAATAATAAAATTTTGACATATTTATAAATAAATATATTTTAGGAGTCTATTTATAAATGTTTAAATATTAAACTTCTAATTTGAAAATTTAAGTTTTAAAACCTTCAATGTCTTTTTTGTAAAATTTTATTTTAAAGATGATAAAATTTTGAACTTATTTATAAATAAAAATATTCATGGGGTTTATTTTTAAATGTACAAATACTAAATTTGTAATTCAAAATTTTAATTTTTAAAACTTCAATATTGTGAAATTTTATTAAAATATTGATAAAAGTTGGGGTTATTTATAAATAAAAATATTTGAGGGGTCTATTTGTAAATATAGAAAATATTGAACTTGTATTTTAAAATTTTAAGCTTAAATACTTTCGACTCTTTTTTTGTTAAATTTTTTTTAAACTTATAAATTTTTGACTTATTTATTAATAAAAAAATTCAAGGGACTTATTTGTAAATTCACAAATATAAGATTTGTAATTAAATTTCTTATGTAGGGTTTATTTGTAAAATATTTAAAATGTTTAAGGTGCTTTTTATAAATTTTCATATAA
>RXID01016118.1:2500-19232 GCA_005019695.1 Trichopus zeylanicus subsp. travancoricus | reverse complement strand
ATAAGTAGTAGTAGTTGGAGCAGCAGCAATAAAAACAAAAGCAGCAATAGGAGTCGTAGTAGTAGTGGTAGTTGAAGGAGTAGTAGTAGGAGTAATATTAGTTGTTGTAGTAGCTGTAGGAGAAGTAGTTGTGGTAGTAGTTGTTGTTGTAGCAGCAGGAGTAGTAGTAGTTATTGTTGTTGTAGGAGTAGTAGTTGTAGTAGGAGTAGCAGTAGTAGAAGTAGCAGTCGTAGTAGTAGTAGAAGTAGCAGTAGTAGCAACAGTAGTAGTAGTTTTAGTAGGTGTTGTAGTAGTAGTAGTATGTGTTGGCATAGTACTAGTAGTAGTAGCAGTAGGAGTAGTAGTAGTTGTTATTGTTGTTGTTGTAGTAGTATTAGTAGTAGTAGTAGTAGCAATAGCGACTATAGTAACAGTTGTCATAGCAGTAGTAGTGGTAGTTGTAGTAGTAGTAGTAGAAATAGTTGTAGCAATAGCAGGAGTAGTAGCAGTAGCAGTATAAGTAATAGTAGTAGTGGTAGTAGTAGCAAAAGGAGTAGCAAGTAGTACAAGTTGTAGCAGAAGTAGAAGCAGTAGAATAGTAGGTCCAGTTGTAGTACTAGAAGTAGTAGTGGTAGTAAAAGAAGTATTAGAAGTTGCTGTAGTAGTCGTAGTAATAGTAGAAGTTGTAGTTGTAGTAACGAGAACAGTAGCAGTAGTACCAGAAGTAGTAGGTGTAGTAGCAGTAGTGGTAGTAGTAGTAGAAGGTTTAGTAGTTATAGTAGTAGGAGTTGGAGTTGGAGTAGGTGTAGTATTAGCAGCCATAGTAGTAGCAGTTGTAGTATTAGTAGTAGTAGCAGTAGTAGTCTTAGCAATAGGAGTAGCTGTAGTAGAAGTTGTTGCAGTAGTAGCGGAAGTAGTAGTTGTAGTAGATGTCGTAGAAAAATTGGTAGAAGTAGTGGTAGTAGTAGCAGCAGTGCTAGCAGTAATAAGTGGAGTAGTTGTAATACTAGTAGCAGTAGCAGAAGTAGCATTGGCAGCAGTAGTGGTAGTAGTAGCAGTAGTAGTAGTAGTGTAGAAGTACTGGTAGTAGTAATAGTAGGAGCAAAAGTAGTAGGGTAGTATAGATAGTAGTAGTAGCTGAAGTTGTAGAAGTAGTAATAGTAGTTATAGTAGCAATAGAAGTAGCAGTAGTTGTCATAGTAGTTGTAGCAATAGCTATAGTTATAGCGGCAGTAGTACTGGTAGTAGTAGTAGTAGCAGAAGTAGTAGTATTATTATTAGAAGTAGTTCTTTTTGTATCAGTAGTCATAGTAGTAGCGTATTTGCAGTAGAAGCCATAGTAGCAATAGTAATAGTAGCAACAGCAGTAGCAGTAGTAGAAGTAGAAGTTAGCAGTACTAGTTTTAGCAGCAATAGTAGCAGTAGTCACAGTGGTAGTAGTAGTAGTATAAGCAATAGTAGCAGCAGTAGAAGTTGTAGTAGTAGAAGCAGGAGTAGTAGTAGCAGTTGTAGCTATAGTAGCAATATTAGCAGTAGTAGTAGGAGTTGCAGGAGTAGTACCCATAGTAGGAGTAGCAGTTGTAGCAGAGGTAGTTGTTATAGCAGCAGTAGCAGTAGTAGCAGGAGTAGTAATAGTAGTTCTAGTAGTAGTTGTAGAAGTAGTAGTACTAGTAGTAGCAGTCGCAGTAGCAGCAGTAGTAGAAGTAGTAGTAGAAGTAGTCGTAGTGGTAGTAGTAGTAATATAAGTAGTCATAGTAAAAATAGTAATAGTAGTAGTACTAGCAGTAGCTGGAGTAGTGGCAGGAGTAGTTCCAATAGTAGTAGTAGTAGTAGTAGAGAGGCAGTTGTCATAGCAGTAGTAATAGTAGTAGCAGAAGTAGTTGTAGTTGTAGTAGAAGTAGTAGTAGTAGTAGTTGTTGTTGTTGTTGTGAAAGCAGCAGTAGTAGTAGTCATAGACACAATAGAAGCTGTAGTAGCAGTATAAGTAGTTGTAGTAGTAGTAGTAGTAGTAGCGGTTGTACTAATAGCTGTTGTAGTAGTAGTTGCATAGTAGTAGAGCTGCAGTAGTAGCAGTATTATTGGTAGAAGTTTTTTTGTAGTAGTAGTCATAGTAGTAGCGTATTTGCAGTAGTTGCCATAGTAGCTATAGTAGCAGTAGCAGCAGTAGTAGTAGTAGTAAAAATTGATGTACTTGTAGTAGTTCTAATAGTAGTAGTAGTAGTCATAGCAGCAATAGCAGTAGCTACAGTAGTACAAGTAGAAGTAGAAGTAGCAGTAGTAGTAGTAGTCGTCGTGGTAGAAGAAATAGTAGCAGTAGTAATAGCAGTAGTAGCAATAGCAGTAGTAGTAGTAGTAGTAGTAGTAGTAGCAACAACAGCAGCAGCAGCAGCAGCAGTAGTAGTGGTGGTGGTGGTAGTCGTAGTAGAAGGAGTTGTACCAGTAGTAGGAGAAGCAGTTCTTGCAGAGGTAGTTGTCGTAGCAATAGTAGTAGCAGTAGCAGGAGTAGTAGTAGTTGTTGTTGTCATAGCAGTGGAAGTGTTAGTAGTTTTAGTAGTAGTATT
Source organism: Trichopus zeylanicus subsp. travancoricus (assembly GCA_005019695.1). Lineage (NCBI taxonomy): Eukaryota > Viridiplantae > Streptophyta > Magnoliopsida > Dioscoreales > Dioscoreaceae > Trichopus > Trichopus zeylanicus. The sequence goes on along the minus strand of RXID01016118.1, from coordinate 16,692 downwards.
AGTATTAGTAGTAGTAGTAGTAGTAATGGTAGGAGAAGTAGTAGTAGTAGTAGTACTAGTAGTAGTAGCAGAAGTAACAGTAGTAGTAGAAATAGTAGTAGTAGTAGTAGCAAAAAAAGTAGTAGTAATCGCAGCTATAGTTATAGAGGTTATAGTAGCAGTAGTAGTAATAGCAGTAGTAATTATTGTTGTAGGAGCAACATTAGTAGCATTAGTACTTCTGACTGGAGAAGTAGTAGTAGCAGCAGTAGTTGTTGTAGTAGTAGTAGTTGTTGTAGCAGTAGTAGCAGGTCTGGAGGCAGCAGTAGCAGCAGTTGTCGCAGCAGTTGTAGTTGTCTATAGCAATAGTACTACTAGTACTAGCAATAGTAGTAGTTAGAGTCGCAGTAGTTGCAGTAATAGTAGTTGTAGCAGTAGAAGAAGTAGCAGTAGTAGTAGTAGCAGAAGTAGAAGTAGTAGTAGTAGTTGTAGCAGTAGTAGCAATAGTAGCAGTAGTAGTAGCAATGGTAGTAGTTTTGATAATAGCAGTAGTAAGAGTGGTTGTTGTAGTGACAGTAGCAGCAATAGTAGAAGTAATAGTAGCAGTAGTAAAAGTAGAAGTAGTAGTAATAGTAGTAGCAGTAGCAGTAGCAGTAGCAGTAGCAGTAGTAGTAGTAGAGACAACAGTAGCAGTAGTAGCTAGAGTCGAAGTAGCAGCAATAGTGAAAGTAGTAATAGTAGTTGCATTTGCAGAATCAGTTCTAGCAGTAGTAATAGTAACAGTAGCAGTAGTACTATTTTTAGTAGTACATGTTGGGGTGGTAGAATTTGCAGCAGCAACCGTAGCAGTAGTAGTCGAAGTAGTAGCCATAGTAGTAGTAGCAGTAGTAGTAGTAGTAGTAGTCGTAGTAGTAGGAGTCATAGTAGCTGCATTAGCAGCAGTAGTAGTAGTTACAGCAGCTGTAGTAGTAGAAGTAGTAACAGAAGCAAATGCAGTAGTAGTAGCAGTTGTAGTAGTAGTTATAGTAGTAGCAGAAGTAGTAGTAGTAGTAGTAGTCATAGTAGCTGAATTAGCAGTAGTAGTAGTTACAGCAGCTGTAGTAGTAGAAGTAGTAATAGAAGCAAATGCAGTAGTAGTAGCAATTATAGTAGTAGCAGAAGTAGTAGTAGTGGTACTGGTAGCAGTAGCATTGGTAGTAGACATAGCAGTAATAGCTGTAGTAGTGGTAGAAGCTATGGCAGGAATATTAGTCATTAGTTGCAATAACAGTAGTCATAGTAGCAGAAATACTAGTAGTAGTAGTTGTAGTAGTAGAAGCAAGAGTAGTAGTAGTAGTATTAGTTGTAGCCGTTGTAGTTGCTCCAATAATAGTAGTAGCAGTAGTAGCAGTAGTAGTAGTAGTAGTTATTGTAGTTGTACTACTAATAGTAGTAGCAATATATATAGTTGAAGGAGTAGGAACTCGCGTAGGAGCAGAAGAAGTTATAGCATAGTAATAGTAGTAGCAGCAGTAGCAATAGTAGTAGTAGCAGAAGTAATAGTAGTAGTAGCACTAGTTGTAGTAGTAGCAGTAGTCGTAGCAGTAGTGGCAGTAATAGTAGGAGTAACAGTAGTAGTAGTAGCAATAGCAGCAATAGTAGTAGGAGTAGAAGTAGTAGTTGTTGCAGCAGTAGCAACTGCAGTAGTAGCAGTAGTGCTAGTTTTAGTTATTGTATTGGTAGTAGTTTTACAAGTGCGAGTAGGAGCAGGAGCAGTAGTAGAAGTAATAGTAGTAGCAGCAGTAGCAGCTGCAGCAGTTGTTGTTGTTGTTGTTGTAGTAGTAGCTGTAGTAGCAGCACTAGCAATAGTACGAGTAGTAGCAGGTGAAGTAGTAGTAGTAGTAGTAATAGTAGTAGTTGTTGTTGTTGTAGTAGTAGTAGGAGTAGGAGTTTGAGTAGGGGTAGCAATAGCGACCGTTGTAGAAGTAGCTATAGTAGTAGTAGTAGCAGAAGTAGTAGTAGGAGGAGCAGCAGCTATCGTAGCAGTAATAGTTATAGTAGCAAAAGTAGTAGTTGCTGTACTAGTAGCTATAGCAGTAATAGTTGTAGCAATAGTAGCAGTAGTTGCGAAAGTAATTGTAGCAGTAGCTGCAGTAGTAGTAGTAGTAGTAGTAATAGTAGTAGAAGTAGTAGCAGTAGCAAAAGTAGCAGAAGTAGTAGCAGTAGCGAAAGTAGCAGAAGTAGTTGTAGGAGTAGCAAAAGTAGTAGTACTACTTGTAGTAGTATTAGTAGTAGTAATAGCAGCAGGAGTAGTAGTAGTTTCAACAGCATAAGTAGTAGTAGTCGCAGCAGTAGTAATAGAAGCAGCAGTAGTAGTAGCCATAGTAGTAGTAGCAATAGTAGTAGTGGTAGTAGTACAACTACTAGCAATAGTAGTAGTAGTAGAAGTAGAAGTAGTTGTAGTAGTTGTTGTGGTAGTGTTGTAGTAGCAGCAGTAGTAGCAGTAGTGGTAGTAGTGGGAGTAGCAGTAGGAAATAGGTAGTAGGAGTAGTAGTAGCAATAGTAGTAGTTGTAGGAGTAGTAATATACTACTACTACTAGTAGTATAGGAGTAGGAATAGCGGTAGTAGAAAGTGGTAGTAGTTGTAGTAGTAGAAGGAGTAGTTGTAGTAGTAGTTATTGTTGTTGTAATAGTTGTGGTAGTAGTAGTCAGAGTAGTAGTAGTAGTTGTTGTAGTAGTAGTCCTAGTAATATTTGTAGTAGTAGAAGTAGTAGTAGTAGTAGTAGTAGTAGTAGTTGGAGTACTACTCATAGTAGTAGTAGTAGTAGTAGTAGTAGCAACAATGGTAGTATACTAGTAGTAGTAGCACCAGTAGTAGTAGTAATTACCGTAGTAGTACTAATTATAGAAGTAGTAGTTGGTGTATCAGTAGCAGCAGCAGTAGTAGTAGCAATACCAGTAGGAGTAGTGGTTGTGGTAATAGAAGTAGTACTAGTAGTAGTAGTATTAGTAGTAGTAGTGGTAGTAGTAGTAGTAATAGTAGTAGTAGTAGAAGTAGTGGTAGTGGTAGTAGTAGTAATAGTAGTAGTCTACTAGTAGTAGTAGTTGTTGTAGTAGTTGGAGCAGTAGTAGCAGTAGTTGAAGTTGTAGTAACAATAGTCACAGTAGTAGTAGTAGTAGTAGTAGTAGTAGTAGTTACATTAGTAGTAGTAACAGTAATAGAAGTAGTAGCAATAGTAGAATTAGTAGTAATAATAGTAGTAGGAGTAGTTTTTGTAGTAGTAGTAGTAGCTAAAGCAGCAATAGGAGTAGCGGTAGTAGTAGTAGTAGTAGTACCTGTAGTAGTAGTAGTAGTAATAGTAGCAGTAGTTGTGATAGTGGAAGTAGCAGTACCAGAAGGTGTAGTAGAAGTAGTAGTAGCGGTAGTTGTTGTGGTAATAGTAGCTGCAAAAGCAGAAGTAGTAGTAGTAGTAAGTGTAGTAGTAGTAATAGTAGTAGAAGTAGTAATAGGAGTAGTAGTTGTAGTAATAGGAGCGGTACTAGTAAGAATCATAGCAGGAGCAATAACAGTAGTAGTAGTAGCAGTAGTGGTAGAAATAGTAGGAGTAGTAGTAGTAGCAGCAGAAGTAGTAGTAGTTGTTGTAGAAGTAGTACTAGTAGTAGTAGTAGTAATGCTACTAGTCGTAGCAGAAGTTGAATTAATAGTTGTAGTAGTAGTAGTAGCAGTAGTAGTTGTTGCATTAGTATTAGTCATGCAAGTAGTAGTAGTTGCAGTAGTAGTAGTAGTAGTAAGAGTAGTAGTAGCAGTAGTAATAGAAGTAGAAGTTGCAGTAGTAGTAAGCATAGTAGTAGTAGTTGTTGACATAATAGTAGTGGCATTAGTAGTATTAGCAGTAGTAGTAGCAGCAGCATTAGTATTATGAGAAGTTTTACTAGCAGCGAAAGTAGCAGCAGTTGTGGTAGTAGTAGTAGTTGTTGTAGTCGGAGTAGAAGTAGTTGTAGAAGTAGTACTACTAGTTATAGTAGTGGTAGCAATAGCAATTGTTGTAGAAGTAGTAGTAGTTGGAGAAGTAGTAGTAGTACTAGTAGTTGTAGTAGTAGTCACAGTTGTTGTAGTAATAGTAAAAACAGTAGTAGTAGTAGTAGTAGCAATAGTAGTCATAGTAGTAGTAGCAGTATTAGTCGTAGTAGTAATAGCAGTAGCAGTAGTAGTCATAGTAGTAGTAGTAGTAGCCAAACTGGTAGTAGTATTAGTAGTAGTAGTCGTAGTTGTTGAACCTGTAGAGTTGATTAGCGGTAGTAGCAGCAATTGTAGTAGCAAAAGTTGCACTAGTAGTAGTAGTAGTAGTTGCAGTAGTAGTTGTAGCGGAAGTAGCAGACTTAATAGTAGTATTAGTAGTAGAAGCAGCAGCAGTATAGTTGCAGTAGTAGTAGTAGCTGTGGTAGAAGTAGTAGGAGAATTAGTGGTTGTAATAGTAGTAGTAGTGGCAACAATAGCAACAACAATAGTAGTAGTAGTAGGAATAGTAGTAGAAGTAGCAGGAGGAGCAGAACAATCTGCGATAATAGTAGTACTAGTAGCAGTTGGAACAGTAGTAGCAGTCGTAGTAGTAGTGTTGGCAGTAATGGTAGTAGTAGTAGCAATAGTAGTAGCAGTAGTAGTTGTAGAAAAAGTAGTGGTTGTAGTAGTAGTAGTAGTAGTAGTCGTGGTGGTGGTGGTGGTGGTGGTGGTGGTGGTGATGGTGGTAGTAGTAGTATTAGTAGTAGTACTAGTACTAGTAGTAGTACTAGTACTAGTACTAGTAGTAGTAATAGTAGTACTAGTGGCAACTGTAGTAGTAGTAGGGGTTGGAGTAGGAGTAGTAGTGCGAGTGTTACTAGTTGGAGTATTGGTAGTGGCAGAAGTAGTTTTAGTAGTAGTAGTGGTAGTAGTAGTAGCATTTGAAGTAGTAGTAGTTATTGTTGTATTAGGAGTGGTAGTTGGAGTAGGAATTGGAGGTGGAGTAGTAGTAGTAGTTGTTGTTGTTGTTGCTGTAGTGGTAGCACTAATAGTAATAGTAGTAATATTAGCAACAACGGTAGTAGTAGAAGTGGGAGTAGGAGTAGTAGTAGGACTAGTAGTAGTTGGTGTTGGGGTAGTAGAAGAAGTAAGAGTAGTAGTAGTGGTAGGAGTTTTATTAGTCGGAGTAGGAGTAGTAGTAGTTAAAGTAGTAGTACTAGGCATTGGGATAGTAGAAGTAGTAGTAGTAGTAGTAGTAGTAGTAGTAGTAGTAGTAGGAGTGTTAGCAGTAGTAGTCGTAGGAGTAGTAGTAGTAATGGTAGGAGTACCAGCAATGGTAGTAGGATTATTAGGATTAGTTAGAGTGTTAGAAGCAGTAGCAGCAACAGTAGTGGTAGGAGTAGTAGTGGTTGTAGTTGTAAGAGTAGGAGTAGTAGTCGGAGTAGTAGTAGTAGTACGAGTAGTAGGTGTAGTAGTAGTAGAAGCAATTGTACTAGTAGTAGAAGTAGTAGTTGTAGGAGCCGTAGTAGTAGTAGTAATAGTAGTAGTAGAAGTCGTGGTAGTGGTAGCACTAGTAGTAGTTGCAGTAGTATTTGTAGGAGTAGTATTAGGAGTAGTTGTTGTTGTAGTAGTGGTAATAGTTGTAGTAGTAGTAGTAGTCATAGTCATTGAACTAGTAGCTATAGTTGTAGGAGGAGTTGGAATAGGAGTTGTAATAGGAGTCGTAGTAGTTGGAGTAGGAGACATAGTAGAAGTAGGAGTTGTAGTGGCAATTGCAGTTGGAGTTCGAGTCATAGTAGCAGTAGTAGTTGTAGTAGGAGTAGTAGTAGTAGAAGTACTCGGAGTAGCGGTAGGAAGGGTAGTAGTTGTCGTCGTAGTAGTAGTAGTAGTAGTACTAGTAGTTGAGGTAGCGGCAGTGGTAGTAGCAGTAGTGATATTAGTATTCGTGGTAGTAGTAGTATTAGTAGTAGTAGTAGTAGTAGTAGCAGTAGCACTAGCAGTAGTGATAGTAGTAGTTGTAGTAGTAATAGTAGTAGTAGTAGTAGTAGCAGTTGTTGTTGGAGAAGTAGTCGGAGTTGTAGTTGTTGGAGTAGTGGTAGCTCAATAGTAGTAGTTGTAGTAGTAGTAGGAGTTGGCGCAAGAAATGGAATTGCAGTTGTCATAGTAGTAGTAGTAGTAGTAGTAAGAATAATTGTAGGAGTAGTAGTAATAGTAGCAGCCGAAGCAGTAGGAGTTTGAATAGTAGTAGACGTAGTCAAATTAGTAGTAGTAGTAGGAATAGTAGTAGTCGTAGTAGTAATAGTTCGTGTAGTAGTACTAGAAGGAGGAGTAGTAGTATAAGTAGTAATAGTAAAAGTAGTAGTAGTAGATGTAGTAGTACTAGTAGTCGTAGTAGTAGTTGTAGTAATAACAGTAGTTGTAGTAGTAGTTGTCACAGCCGAAGTAGTAGTTGTAAAAGCAACAGAGTAGCAGTAGTAGTAGTATCAGGAGTGCTCGGAGTCGTAGTAGTAGTACGAGTAGTAGTAGTTGACATAGTAGTGTTCGTATTAGTAGTAGGAGTAGTTGTAATAGTAGAAGGTAGTATGGGTTGGTGTAGGAGTAGGAGTACTAGTCGTAGTGGTAGTAGTTGTTGGTGGAGGAATAGTAATAGGAGTAATAGTAGTTGTAGCAGTAGTGTTATTATTAATAGTAGTATGCCAGTAGTAGTAGGAGTAGTACTAGGAGTAGTAGTAGGAGTAGTAGTAGTAGTAGTAGTCGTAGTAGTAGTAGTAGTAGTAGTATTAGAAGAAGTAGTAGTAGTTATAGTAGTAATAGTAGTAGTTGTAGTAGGGGTAGTAGTAGTACGAGGGGTAGAAGTAGTAATTGGAGTAGGAGTAGGAGTAGTAGCAGCAACAACAGCAGTAGTACTAGCAGCAGCAATAACACCAACAGTAGTAGCACTAGTAGTGGTAGTTGTATAAATTGTAGTAGATGTAGTAGTAATAATAGGACTAGTAGTAGCTGCAGTAGTAGTAATTGTAGTAGCAGTAGTAGTAGTAGTAGTAGTAGTTGTAGTAGTACTTGTAGTAGCAGTAGTAATCGTAGCAGCTGCTATTGTTATAGTAGCAGTTGATATTGTTGTAGTAGCAGCAATAGCAGTAGTTGTTGTAATAATAGTATTAGTAGTAACAGTTGTAGTAGTAGTATTAGTATTAGTAGCCGTTGTTGTTGTAGTAGCAGTAGTAGTGATAGTAGAAGTTGGAGTAGGAGTTGTAGTAGCTGTAGTAGTGGGAGGAGGAGTAGTAATAGCAGCAGCAGTAGTAGTAGTGGTGGTGGTGGTGGTGGTAGTAGTAGTAGTAGTAGCTATAGTAGTGGTGGTAGTAGTTGAGGTAGTAGTAGGAGTATTAGGAGGAGGAGTAGTAGTTGTTGTTGCAGTAGTAGTAGGAGGAGTAGGAGTAGGAGAGGAGGAGGAGGAGTAGTAGTAGTAGTAGTAGTAATAGTAGTAGTAGCAATAGTAGTAGTAGTAGTAATAGTAGTAGTGGTAGTAGTAGTAGGGGGAGTGTAGTTTTAGTAGTGTAGTTGGCGTAGTAGTCTTAGATGTCGTAGGAGTGTTACGAAGAGTAGTAGTTGTAGCTGGAGTAGTAGTAGTAGTGGTTGTAGGTGTTTTAGTATTTGCAGTTGTAGTAGTAGTTGTTGTAGTAGTGTTAGTATTTGCAGTAGTGGTATCAGTAGTAGTAGGAGTAGTAATAGTAGCAGTTGTACTACTAGTAGAAATGGTAGTAGTAGTAATAGTGGTGGTGGTAGTAGTAGCAATAGTTGTGGTGGGTGAAGTAGTAGTAGTAGCAATTGTAGTTATTGGAGTTGGCGTAGGAGTGGAAGTTGCATTTGTCGTAGTAGTAGTTGGAGTAGTAGTAGTAGTTGTAGAAGTTAGTAGTAGTAATAGTAGAAGTAGTAGTAGGAGTAGTAGTAGTGATATTAGGAGTAGTAGTAGTAATAGTAGTAGTACTAGTAGTAGAAGTTGTAACAATAGTAGTAGTAGTAGTAGCAGCAGCAATAACAGTTGTAGTAGTACTAGTAGTAGTAGTTGTTGTAGTAGTAGAAGTCGTTGTAGTAGTAGCAGTAGCAATAATAGAAGTCATAGTTGTACTAGTTGTAGTAGTAGAAGTAGTAGAAGTTGTCCTAGGGGTAGTAGTAGAAGTTGTAGTAGTAGAGATCGTTGTAGTAGTAGTAGTAGTAGTAGTAAAAGTCGTAGTAGTAGTAGTAGTAGTAGTAGAAGAAGAAGAAGTAGTAGTAGTAGTAGTAAAAGTTGTTATAGTAGTAGTCGTTGTAGTAGTAATAGTAATAGTTGTAGTATTAGCGGTAGTAGTAATAGTAGTAGTAGGAGCAGTAGTAGTAGCAATTCTTGTAGCAGTAGTAGTAGTAGCAATAGTAGTAGTAGTAGTAGTAGTAGTAGTCATAGTAGCAGCTGCAACATCAACAGTCATAGTAGTAAAAGTAGTAGTAGTATTAGTCTTAGTAGTTGTAGTAGCCGTAGCAATTGTAGCAGTTGTAGTTGTAGTATTAGTAGTAGTAGTAGTAGCAGCAGCAGCAGTAGTAGCAGCAGCAGCAGCGGCAGTAGTAGTAGTAGCAGCAGCAGTAGCAGCAGCAGTAGTAGAAGTAATAGTGGTAGTAGTGGAGTAGCAACAGCAGCAATTGTAGTAGCAGTAGCTACAGTAGAAGTAGTAGTAGCAGTAGTAGTAATAGTAGAAGCAGCATCAGCAGTAGTCGTAGTTGTAGTAGTAGTAGTTGAAGTAGTCGAAGCAGTAATAGCATTATTAGCAGTAGCAGTAAGAGTAGTAGTTGTTGTGGTAGTAATAGTGGTAGCAGTAGTAGCTGTAGCAATAATAGTAGTACCAGCAGTAGTAGTTGGCGTAGTAGGAGCCATAGTAGCCTTAGTAGCTATAGTAGCAGGAGAAGCAGGAGTAGTAGTAGTAGTAGCTGTAGTAGTAGTAGTAGGAGTAGTAGTAGAAGAAGTAGCAGAAGAAGCAGGATCCATAGTTTTAGTAACCGTAGTAGCAGTAGCAATAGTAAAAGTAGTAGCAGAATTAGTAGTGGTATTAGTGATAGTAGTAAAAGTAGTAGTAGCAGTAGTTGTAGCAGAATTAGCAGTGGTATTAGTGATAGTAGTAAAAGTAGTACTAGCAGTAGTAGTACTAGTAGAAGTAGTAGCAGTAGCAGTAGCAGTCGTAGTGGTCATGGTAGTAGTACTAGTAGTAATAGTAGTAGTAGTAGTACTAGCAGCAACAGTAGTTGTAGTAGTAGTAGTACTCAGGGTTGGATTAGGTGTGGTAGTAGGAGTAGTAGTTGGTAGAGTAGTGGTAGTAGTAGTAGTAGTAACATGAGTTGTAGTAGTAGCAGTAGCAGTAGTAGTAGTAGTTGGAGTAGTAGTAGTTGGGGTAGGGGTAGTAATAATAGTAGGAGTAGCAGCAGCAGAAGGAGTTGGAGTTGGAATAGCAGTAGCAGTAGTAGATGTACTTGTAAGAGGAGATGTAGTTGTAGTAGTTGTTGTTGTTGTAGGAGAAGTAGTAGTAGTAGCAGTAGTAGTATTTGTAGCAGTAGTAGTAGTATTAGCTGTTGTAGTAATAGTAGAATTAGAAGTTGTAGTAGTAGTAGTAGCATAAGAAGCAACAACAACAGTTGTAGTAATAGTAGTAGTAGAAGTAGCACAGTAGCAGTAGTTGCAGTAGCAATTGTTGGAGTAGTAGTAGAGCAATAGTAGCAGTAGCCGTGGTAGTAGTAGCAGTAATAGTAGTAGTATTAGCAATAGTAGAAACAATTATAGTGGAAGTAGTAGTAGTAGTAGCCGCAATAGTAGCAATAGTAGTTGTAGCGAAAGTTGCCGCAGCAGCAGTAGTAGTAGTTGTAGTAGAAGCAGCGGCAGTGGTTCTTGTAGCAGTAGTAGTAGCAGCAGTAGTAGTGGTAGGAGAAATCATAGTAATAGTCATAGTAGTAGTAGTAGCAGCAAAAGAATTACTACTACAAATCCAATTCCTACTTGATCTACCACTAATAATACTCCTACTCCTACCACTACTACTGCCACTTCTCCTACTCCTACCACTACTACCACTATTATTACTACTTTTAGGCCTATTACTACTCTTGCTACTACTACTATTACTCCGGCTCCTACTACAGCTACTCTTACTCCTATTGTTGTTGCTGCTGCTACTACAACTTCTACTACTGCTACTGTTGCTGCTGTTGCAACCACTTCTATGGCTACTCATACTACTACTACTAATACTACTACTTCTACTATTAGTCTTAGTACTACTTGTCTAACTACTGCCACCACCACCACCACTACTGGAACTACTGCGGTTGTTGCTACTACCGTAACAACTACAACTGCTACAACTACTACCACTACTACTACTACGAATATTACTAATACTAAACAACCTCTCCTACTACTACTACTAATACAACTACACCTACTTCTACGACTATTGCTGCTGCTGCTACTACTATTACTACTACCACTATTACTATTACTAATACTACTACTACCATTACTACAGCTACTACAACTACGACTGCTACTATTCCTACTCCTACTCCTACTACTGCTACTACTACTACTCTACAACTACTACTACTCCAACTCGTACTACTACTAGCACAATGACTAATACAAAGATTACTAATACTGCTACTACTACCACTACAACAACTCGTATAACTGCTATTACTACAATTACTACTACAACTACTACTTCAACCACTAATACTACTATTACCACTATTACTACAACAACTACTACTATAATTACAACTATCACTCCTACTGCTACTGCTACTACAACTACTTCAGCTGCTGCTGCCACTATAACTACTACACTTACTACTGCTACAACTACTGCTACTACAACTACAACTCCTTCAACTACTACTACTGCTACAACTATTTCTACTCCGATTACAACCACTACTACTACTCTACCACTACTACTACAACTACTACTACTGCTGCTGCTACTACTACTACTACTGCTACTACTGCAACTACTACTACTACTACTGCAACTACTACTACTACTACAACTATTCCTGCACCTACTCCTACTTCTACTACTTCTACTCAAACCACTACTACTGCTGATGCAACAACTACTCCTACTTCAACTCCCATTACTACCACTACTACCTGCACTCCAACAACTACTACACCAATTATGACTGCTACTACTATTACTATTATTACTATTTCTTCTACTCGTACTAATACAATCATTATTTCTACTACTTCTACTACTCCAACTGCTACTGCTACTCCTCCTCCTCCTCCTCCTCCTACTACTACTACTACTAGTACTAACTATAATACCCCAACTACAGCTGCTACTACTACTAGTAGTGCTAGGACTACTACTCTAACTACTAGTACTACTCCTACAACTACTACAACTACTACCACTACTACTACTCTTACTACTACTACCACTACTACTACTACTACTACTACTTCTACTGCTGCTGCTCCTATTACTACTATTACTACTGTTACTGCTGCTACTAGTACTACTACTACGACTGCTACTACTACTGCTAATACAACTACTACTGCTAGTCCTACTGCTGCTGCTACACCTACTCCTACTCCTACTAGTAGTAGTTATACTAGTAGTAGTGGTGGTGATAGTAGTAGTACGACAAGCAGTACTAAGACTAGTAGTAGTAGTAGTAGTATTAGTCGTAGTAGTAGGAGTAGTAGTAGAAGTAGTAGCAACAACTGGAATAGTAGTAGCATAAGTTGTAGTAGCTGCAGCAGCAACAAAAGGTTTAGGAGTAGTGGTAGTAGTAGCAAGAGCAGGAAGAGGTGTAGAGGTAGCAATAATAGTAGCAGTAGTAGTAGAAGTGGTAGTAGTAGTAGTTGCAAGAGTAGGAGTAGTAGTAGTAGCACAAGTAGGAGTAGGATTAGTAGTAGTAATTCTGCTGCCGCTACTACTACTTGTACTGTTGCTGCTGCTGCTGCTGCCTACTACACTACTATTACTACTACTACTAATACTGATTGTACTACTATTATAACAACAACAACTACTACTAGTACTACTATAGTTACTGCAACTATTACTACTACTACTACTACTACAACTACTCTGATTGCTACGACGACGACTACTACTACTACTACTATTACTGCTACAACTACTATTTCTACTACTGCCGCTGATGCTGTGGCTACTATTAGTATAGTAATACAACTACTACTACTAGCACTACTAAAACTCCAACAACTACCACAATTACTACTACTAATGCTACTCCTACTACTACTACCACTACTCCTGGTACTACTAATACTTCTACAACTACTACTGCTACTACTACTGCTACTTCTACTGCTACTGCTACTGCTACTACTACCACAACAACAACAACAACAACTACTACTGCTACCATTGTTGCTACTACTACTTTTACTACTACTCCTACTGCTGCTACTGCTACTCCAAGTACTACTACTGCTATTACTACTATAACTACTCGTACTACTACTACTCCTATTGCCACTACTTATACTACAACTACTACTCAAACAACTACTACTACCAATTCTACTACTACTACCACTACCACTGTTGCTACTACTTTTACTACTGCTACTACTACTACTACTACTACTCCAAATTTACTCCTATTGCTACTCGTAATACTAATTCTACTGCTACAACTACTACTACAACAATTACTACTGCTACTACTACTTCTACTACTGCTAATACTACAATTCTTGAAACTATTGCTACTGCTACAACAACTACTACTACTGTTGCTACTAGTACGACTACTACTACGCCTATTACTACAACAACAACAACTACTACAGCTAGTATTACTTCTACTACTCCAGCTACAACTTCTACATGTACTCTTACTGTGACTACTACTGCTACTTCTGTTGCTACTCATGCTACTGCTGCTACTACTACTAATGCTCTGAATACTACTACTATAACTACTAGTGCTCCTACTACTACTACTCCTACACCTACACCTCCTATTACAACTTCTACTTCTACTACTACTACTACTACTACTGCAACTAATACTACTACTTCTACTTTCGCTACTACTACTACTACAACTACTGCAACTAATAATACTACTTGTACTTCTACTACTACTACTATTACTAATAGTACTACTATGACAACAACTACTACTACTCCTCCTACAACAACAACTACTACTACTACAACTACTGCTGCTACTATTGCTACTACTGCGACTACTACTACTACTATTACAACTAGTTCGACTGGTACTTCTACTATTAATACTAGCACAACTCTTGGTACTACTACTACTTCTACAACAACAACAACAATAGCAACAACTTCTACCACTAGTAATTCTGCTACTACTGTTGCTACTACACCTCCTCCTCCTACACCTCCTCCTCCTACTACTACTACTACTTACGCTACCACTACTACTTCTACTACTACTGCTGTTGCTACTACTACCACTACTGCAACAACTACTACTGCTACTATTATTAATACTCTTGTTGCTGTTAATACTACATCTATTACTACTATTACTACAACTATGACTTCTACTACTGCTACTACTATTACTACAACTACTACTGCTACTACAATTACTATAACTACCACTTACACTACTACAACAACTATTACTATTACTACGACTACATCTATAACTACTGCTACTACTACTACAACTCCAACTAATACTTCTACAATTGCTACTACTACGACTTTCACTACTACTAGAACTACTACTACTACTACTACTAGTACTACCACTACTATACTACTACAACTACTGCTACAACAACAACAACTACTACTACTACTACTACTACTACTCAGCAACTACTACTACTGCTACTACTACAGGGACTACTTCTGCTACTACTTCCACTACAACTAATAATACTATTACAATTGCCAGTACTTTTTCTACTACAACAACTACTAGTAGTACAACAACAACTACTACTACTATTACCATTACGAGAACTGCTACAGTTACTACTCTTAGTACTGCTCCTACTATTATTGCTTCAATCGCTACTTCTACTGCTGCGACAACTACAACCACCACTGCTACTACAAGTGCTATCACTACTACTTTTCCTACTACTACTCCTACTACTTCTGTTGCTGTTACTACCACTTGTACTACTACTGCTACTACTAGTAGTACTATCACTACTACTATGTCTTCTACTACTAC
>RXID01016116.1:12422-59497 GCA_005019695.1 Trichopus zeylanicus subsp. travancoricus | reverse complement strand
ACTGCTACTACTATTACTTCTGCTACTACTACTTCTATGACTACTACTGCAATTACTACTGTTACAACTGCTACTAATACTATTACACCTACCTTTGCTACTACTACTACAACTAATGCTACTACTACTTTTACTATTACTACTACTTCTCCTACTCTACTACTACTACAACTACGACTCCTACCACATATACTACTACTACAAGTACTGCTTCAACTACAACTACACTAGTACTACAATAATAACTACTGCTTCTAGAACTACTTCAACAATAATAATAACAATAACTACTACTACTACTTCTCCTTCTACTATTGCTGTTCTACTACTACTACTACTACTACTTCGACTTCTTCTCCTTCTAGTACTACTCCTATTACTATTGCCTCTACTACTACTATTACTACTACTACTGTAACTACCACTAATACTCCTCCTACTACTTCGACTACTGCTACACGTATAAGTACTATAGCTGCAACTACTCTGACCTCTGCTTCTACTACTACTACAAATATTGCTCCAACTACTACTACTTTTTCTACTATTGCACCTTCTGCTACTGCTAATACTACTACTGCTAGTGCTCCTACAACTACTACTGCTGCCACCACTACTACTACTGGTTCTACTACTATTGCAACAACCACTACTGCCACTATGATACTCGTACCACTCCTACTGCTACTACTACCACTACTACTACTGCTACTACTACTCCAACTACAAGTACTACTACTGCTCCTACTATTATTATTATTACTACTGCTACTGCTACTCCAACTTCTACTATAGCCATTTCTACTTCCACTACTACTACCACTACATCTACTACTATGGCTAACACAACTACTTCTACTACATCCACTACTACTACTGATGCTACTACTACTACTGCTGCTGCTACTGCTGCTACTACTACTATTGAAACTTCTGCTACTAACACAACAACTATTGCTATGGCTAATACTACAACTACTGCTACTGCTACCACTGATACTACTACTACTACCACCACTAATACTACTACTACTACTAGCAGTACTACTATGATGTCTGCTACTAGTAGCCATAGTAGTAATTGCAGCAGTAATCGTATCAATAGTAGTAACATTAGTATTAGTAGCAAAAGTAAAAGTGATAGTAATAGTTATAGTTATAGTATAAGCAGTAGTAGTGTAGTAGTAGTTGTTGTAATAGCAATAGTAATAGTAGGAGAAGTAGTCATAGTACTAGTAATAGTAGAAGCAGCAGTAGTATTAATAGTAATAATAGTAGTAGTAATCACTGTAGCAGTAGTAGCAGCAGTAGTAGTGGCAATAAATGTAGTAATAGTAGTAGTTATAGCAGTAGTAGCAGTAGTAGTAGTAATTGCAATAGCAAAAACAATAGTAGCTATAGGAACAATTATAGCTGGAGTAGTAATAGCAATAGAAATAGTAGCAGTAGTAGTAGTAGTAGCAGTAGCAGTTGTAGTAGTGGCTGTAGCAGTAGTAGCAGTATTAGTTGTAGTAGTAGTAGTAGCAGTAGCAGTAGTTGTAGTAGTAGTCATTGTTATTATTGTAGTAGCAGCAGCAGCAATAGTAGCAATAGTTGTGGTAGTGGTAGTAGTAGTAGTAGTAGCATAAGTAGCTATAGTAGTAGCAGTAATTATTGTAGCAATACTAGCTATAATAGTGCTTGTTGTAATAGGAGTAGTGGCAATAATTATAGGTGTAGTGGTAGTAGTATTAGTAGTAGTAGCAGCAGCAGCAGTAGTAGTAATAGTTGTAGCAATACTAGCTATAATAGTGCTTGTTGTAATAGGAGTAGTGGCAACAATTATAGGTGTAGTGGTAGTAGTATTAGTAGTAGTAGCGGTAGCAGTAGTAGTAGTAGTCATAGTAGTAGTAGAACTAGTAAATTTGGTTGCAATAGTAGTAATAGTAGTACCAGCAGCAAAAGTAGTAGCAATATTAATAGTTGTTGTAGCAATAGCAGTAGCAGAAGTATTAGAATTAGCGATAGTGGTAGTAGTACTAGTAGTAACTGTAGTAGTAGTAGCAGTAGTAGTTGTAGCAGTAGTAGTAGTAGTGGCAATAGTAGTAGTAGTGGCAATAGTAGTAGTAGGTGTAGTAGCAGTAGTGCAAGAAGTTGTAGAAGTAGTAGTAGTAGATGTAGTATTAACAGGAGTAGTAGTAGCAATAACAACAGAAGTAGTAGTAGACATAGTACTTGTAGTAGGTGTAGTAGTAGTAGTAGTTATCGTAATAGTAGTGGCAGAAGTCGTAGAATCAGCAATTGTAGCAGTATTAGTTGTAGTATGAGAAGTGGTAGTTCTAGCGGTAACAGTAGTAGTAGAAGGAGTAGTAGTTGTAACAGTAAGAGTAGTAGTTGTAGTTTTAGTAGTAATAGAAGCAACAACAATAGCAGCTATAGCAGAAGTAGAAGTAGTAGTATTAGTAGTATTACTAATAGCAGCAGCAGTAGTAGTAGTAGTGTTGTAGTAGCTAGAATTGTAGTAGTAGTGGTAGTAGTATATGCTATAATAGCCACAATAGCAGCAGTAGTATTAGTATTAGTAGTAGTAATAGCAGTAGTACTGGTAGTAGTAGCTATAGTAGTGGCAGTAATAGCCGCAGTAGTAGTTGTAGTTGTTGTAGTAGTAGTAGCAATAGTAGTAGTAGAAGTAATAGTAGCAGTAGTTAGTAATAATAGTAGTAGTAGCAGTAGTAGTAGTAATAGCAGTTGTAGTAGAAGTAGTTGTAGAAGAAATGGTAGCAGTAGTACTACTAGCAGAAGTAGCTGTAATTATAGCAGCACTTACAGTAGTAGGAGCTGAAGTACTTATAGTGGTAGTTGTTATAATCATAGTGGTAGTAGTACTAGCAGTAGTAGAAGTAGGAGTAGTGGTAGCAGATGTAGTAGTAGTATTAGCAGCAGTAGTAGTAGTAGTAGCAGCAACGACAGTAGTAGTAGTAGTAGTAGTAGTAGTAGTAGCAGCAGTAGTAGAAGGAATTGTAGTTTTAGTAATAGTAGTAGTAGTAGTAGCAGCAATAGTAGCTGTAGAAATAGTAGATGTAGCACATCACTCATGGCCGCAGTAGTAGTCACGGTAGCAATCTTAGTAGCAATAGTAGCAGTAATAGTAGCAACAGCAGCAACAGAAGAAGAAGAAGTAGTAGTAGTGGTAGCATCAGCAGTAGTAGTAGTACTAGTAGAAGTAGAAGTAGTAGTTAAAGTAATAGTTGTAGTAATAGTAGTAATGATAGTAGTAGTTGTAGGAGTAGTAGTGGTTGCAATACTAGGAATAATAGTAGTAGTTTTGATTATAGTAGTAGTAGTAATCAGAGTAGTATGATTAGTAATGGCAGTAGTTGTGGTTGGTGTATTAGGAGTAGTAATAGCAGTAGCATCAGTACTATTAGAAATAGTAGCAATAGTGATGGTAGTAGCAGTAGTAGTAGTAGTAGCAGTAGCATTGGTAGTAACAGTAGTAGTTGTGGTAGTAGTAGTAGTAGTAGTAGTAGCAATGGTAGCTGCTATAATATCATTTGTACTAGTAGCAACAGTAGTATTAGTAGTAGTAATTCCAGTCATACTCGTAGTAGTAGCAGCAGTAATACTGTAGTAGTAGCAATAGTGGTAGTAGTAGCAGAAGCAAAAGAAGAAGAAGTAGTAGTAGTCATAGTACCAATAGCAGTAGTAGAAGTAGTAGTAGTAGTTAGTAGTAGCAGTGGTAGCAGTAGTAGTTAGTAGTAGTAGCAGTAGTAGCAGTAGTAGTAGTTGTTGTTGTTGTAGCAGAAGTAGTAGCAATAGAATTAGTAGTAGTAATACTAGTAGTAGTATGAGTAGTAGTTATAGTAATAGTAGTAGTTGTTGTTGTAGAAGTAGTAGTAGAGTACTAGTAGTAGTTGTTATTGTTTCTGTTGTGATACTAGTAGTAGTTGTCGTAGCAGCAGCAGCGGTAGTAGTAGTAACAGTAGTAATCGTAGTTGCACTATTAGTAAGAGTAGTAGTTGTGGTAGGTGAATTAGGTGTAGTGGTACCAGTGGTAGTAGTAGTATTAGTAATAGTAGTGGTAGTAGTTATAATAGTAGTAGTTGTTGTTGCAATAGCGGTAGTAGTAGTGGTGCCAGTGGTAGTAGTGGTAGTAGTAGCAATAGTTGTAGTAGGAGTAGCAGTATTCGCACTAGAAGTAGTAGCTATAGTAGTAGTAGATGTAACAATTGCAACAGTAGTAGCAGTAGTCGTAGTAATAGTGCTAGTAGTAGTAGTGGTGGTAGTAGTTGCAGTAGTAGTAATAGTAGTAGTAGTTGTAGTAATAGTAGTAATTGTAGTAGTAGTAATAGTAGCAATAGCAATAGTAGTAGTAGTAGTAATAGTAGTAGAAGTAATAGTAATAGTAGTAATAGTAGTAGTAGTAGTAATAGTAGTAGTAGTTGTTGTAGTACTAGCAGTAATAGTAGTATTATGACTAGTAGTAGCGAAAGTAGTAAAAGTAGTAGTTGTAGTAATAGTAGTAGTAGTAGTATTTGAAAAAATAACAATAGCAGTAGAAGCAGTCATAGTAATAAAGTAGTAGTTGCGACAATAGTAGCAATAGTAGCAGCAGTGGCAGTAATAGTATTAGCAATAGCAGTAGTAGCAGTCATTGTGGCAGTAGTAGTAGTAGTAATTTTAATCGATGCAGTAGCAGTAGCAGTGAAGTAGCAGTAGTTGCAGTAGCAGCAATTGTATTAGTAGGAGAAGTTGTCTTAATACTAATAACAGTAGTATTAGTAGTAGCAGTAGTTTTAGTAGTTATTGTGGAAGCAGTGGTAGCCATAGTATTAGTAGTTGCAGAAGTAGTAGAAGTTGGGGAAGTAGTACTAATAGCTATAGCCACAGTAGTAGCAACAACGATGGTAGTCATAGTAGAAGGAGTAGGAGTATTAGTAGTGGTAATAGTATTAGTAGTAACAGAAGTAGTAGTTGTAGTAGCAGTAGTAGTAGGAGTAGTGATTGTAGGAGTAGTGATTGTGGTAGTAGTAGGAAAAGTAGTAATAGCAGAAGTAGTAGCAGTAGTAGTAGTCGTAGTAGCAACAGTAGAAGCAGTAGCAGCAGCAGTAGTAGTAGGAGTAGCAATAACAGTAGTAGCAATTATAGCATTAGAAGTAGTAATAGTAGTAGCGGTAGGAGTAGTAGTGATACTAGCAGTAGTAGTAATTCTAGTTGCAATAGCACTAGTAGTTGTTATTGTTGTCATACTAGTAGTGGTAGTTGTAGAAGTAGTAGTTGTATTAGTAGAAGTAGTAGTAGTAGTAGTAGTACTAGCAGTAGTAGTTGTTGGAGCAGAAGTAGCACTACTAGTAGTAGTAGAAACAATAGTAGTTATATTAGTAGTAGCAGTAGTAGTGGCCGTAGTAGTAGCTACAGGAGCAGTAGCAGTAGTCATAGCAGTAGCAATAGCACCAACAGTAGTAGTTGCAGTAGCAGCATTAGTACTTGTAGTAGTAGTAGTAGCAATAACAGCAGCCGCAGTAGTTGTAGTAGTACTAATAGTAGTAGTAGTAGTAGTAGTAACAACAATAGTAATAACAGTTGTAGTAGTGGTAGCAGTAGTAGTAGCAGTGGCCGCAATAGTAGTAGTAGCCGTAATAGCTATAGCAATAGTAGTTGGAGTAGTTGCAGTAGTAGTAGCAGTCGTGTCAATAGCAGTAGTGGTTGTTATAGTATTAGTAGCAGTAGTACTAGCTGAGTTGTTGTAGTAGTAGTTGTAGTAGGATTAGGATTAGTAGTAGTCATAGTAGAAGTTGTAGCAGCAGTAGCAAAAGTACTAGCAATAGTAGTGATAGAAGTCATCATAGTAGTAGTGGTAATAGTGGTAGCAGTAGCAGCTGTATTCGTGGTAGTAGTTGTTATTGTAGCAATAGTAGCAGTAGTAGCAGCCGTAGTAGCAGTAGTGGTAGTAGCGATGGTTGCTAGTACTAGAGTAGTAATAAAAGTAGTAGTAGCAGTGGTAGTAGCAGTAGGGGAAGTTGAAGCAGTAGTAGCAATAGCAGTAACAGTAGCTCTAGTAGTTGTGGTAGTAGTACTAGCAGTAGTAGCAGAAGTAGTAGTCAAGGTAGTAGTAGTAGTAGCAGTAGTAGCAGTAGCAGTAGTATTAGTAGTCGTAGTAGTCATAGTAGTAGTACTAGCAGTAGCAGTAGTAGTAGTAATAGTAGCAATAACAGTAGTAGTAGATATAGGAGAAGTAGCAGTAGTTGTTGTTGTTGTAGTTGTAGGAGAAGTAGCAGCAGTAGTTGTTGTTGTAGTTGTAGGAGACATAGTAGTAATAGTAATAGTAGTTGTAGTAGACGTAGTTGGTGCAGGAGTAGTATTTGCCGTAGTAGTAGTAGTAGTAGTCATAGTAGTTGTAGTCATAGTAGTAGTAGCAGCAGTAGTAGTAGGAGTGGTAGTAGCAATAGTTGCAGCAACAGTAGTAGTAGTATTAGTAGTTGCAGCATGAGTAGTAGTAGTAGTTGTGGTAGAAGCAGTAGTAGTTGTAGTAGTTGTTGCAAAAATAGTAGTACCACTAGTGGTACTAGGAGAAGTAGTAGTAGCAGTACTAGTAGAAGTTGTTGTAGTTGTTATTGTACGAGAAGTTGTAATAGTAGTAGTAGTGGAAGTAGCAGTAGTACAAATGGTAGCAGAAGTAGTACTAGCAGTAATAGTAGTAATAGAACTAGTAGTAGTAGTAATAGTAGTAGTAGTAATATTAGTAGTAATAATAGTAGTAGTAGTAGTAGCAGTAGTAGTATTAGTAGTAGTAGTATTAGTAGTAGCCATTCTAGTAATAGTAGTACTAGTAGTAGTAGTTGTAATAGTAGTGGTAGTAGACGTAGCAGCAGCAGTAGTATTAACTGTAGTAGCAGTAGCAGTAGTTGCAACAGCAGCCACAGCAGCAGCAGTAGTAATAGTAGTAGTGGTGGTAGCAATAGTAGCAATTGCAGTAGTAGTAATTATAAGAGTACTAGTTGTAGTAGCAATCATAAAAGGAGTAGTAGTATTTGCTATAGTAGTAGTCATAGTAGTAGTAGTAGTTGGAGTAGTAGTAGTGGCAATAGCGGCTGTAGTAGCAATAGTAGTTATAGTAGTAGTACTAGCAGTAGTTGTGTCATAAGTAGCTGTAGTAGTAGCAGTAGTATTAGCAATAGTAGCAATAGTAGTGCTAGTAGTAATAGTAGTAGTGGTAGCAATTGTAGTTGTAGTAGTAGCAGCAACATTAGCAACAATAGCAGCAGCAGTAACAATTATTACAGTAGTAGCAGTAGCAGAAGTATTAGTATTAGTAGAAGTAGTAGTAGTAGTAGTAGTGGAAGGTGTAGTAGCAGTTGTAGTTGTAGTAGGTGCAGAAGTTGCAGCAGTAGCGATAGTAGTAGTAGTAGTAGTAGTAATAGTAGCAGCAATTACAGAAGTAGTAGCTCCAGTAGCAATAGTCGTAGTAGGAATAGTTGTAGTAAGAGAATTAGTAGTAGTAGTACTATTAGTAGTAGCAGTGGTAGTTGTTGCAATAGTAGCAGCAGTAGTGTTAGAAAGGGTAGTAGTAGATGTAGTAATAGAAGTAGTAGTAGATGTAGTTGTAGTTGTTGGTGTGGCAGTAGTAGCAGCAGCTGTATTAGCAGTAGTTTGAGAAGTAGTAGTAGTAGTAGAATCAGTAATCGTAGTAGTAGTAGAGGTTGCATCAGCACTCGTAGCCGTAGTAGTTGTCACAGTAGCACTCATAGCTGTAATAGTTATCGTAGCAGTAGTCATAGTAGTAGTAGCAGCAGTAATAGTAGCACAGTAGTAGCAACAACATTAGCAGCAGCACTAGCAACAGTGGTAGTAGTAATACTAGTAGAAGTAGCAGCTGCAGCAACAGCAGCAGCAGTAGTAGTAGTAGTAGTGGAAGTAATAGTAGTTGGTATAGGAGTAGTAGTAGTAGTAGTAATAGTATAATAGCAGCAATAGTCACAGTAATAGTCCTTATTGGAATAGTAATGGAAGTAGTAGTAGTTGTAATAGTAGTCAAAGTATTAGTTGCATTAGCCGGTAAAGCCAATGTTGTAGTAGTAGTAGTAGCAATAGTTGTCATCATTGTACTCTCACAAGAAGTGTAGTAGTATGAAAAGTTCCTATTGTAGTAATTGTAGTAGTAGTAGGACTAGTAGTAGTGGTAGTAGTAGAAGCGGTAGTAGTGGTAGTAGTTGTGGTAGTAATAGTAGTCGTAGTAGCAGTAGTAGCAGTAGTTGCTGTAGCAGTAGTTGTGGTAATAGAAGTAGCAATGCAAAAGTAGTAGTCATAGTGGTTATATTCGCAGTAGCAGTAGTAGTAGTAGTAGAAGTTGTACTAGAACTTATAGTAGTAGTTGTAGTAGAAGTAGTAGTAGTAATAGTAGTAGTAGGAGGAGGAGGAGGAGTGGTAATAATGGCAGTGGGAGAAGTGGTAGCAACAGTTGTAGCAGTAGGTCTAGCAGTAGAAGGGGGAGGAGGAGGTGTAGTCGTAGTAGTACTATTAGTAGCAGTTGTTGTAGTAGTAGTAGTAGAAGTAGTAATCCTAGTATTAGTATTAGTAGTAGTAGTAGTAGTATTAGTAGTAGTAGTGGTAGTAGTAGTTGTTGTTATTGTTGTTGTTGTTTTTTGTAGTAGTAGTAGTAGTAGTAGTAGTAGTAGTCATGGTAGCAGTAGTAGTACTTATTGTAGAAGCAATAGTAGCCACAGCAATAGTAGTTGCGAAAGTAGTAGAAGTAGGGGAAGTTGTAGTAATAGTAGTAGCAGCAATAGTAAGAGTAGTAGTGCCAGTAGTAGAATCAGCTGGGAAATAGTAGAAGTAGCAGCAGCAGTTGTGGTGGTATTGGTACTAGTAGCATTTGTAACAGTAGTACCATTAGTAGTAGTAGTAGTAGCAGTATTTATCGTACTAGTACTCTGAGTTGTAGAAGCAGTAGTAGTTTTAATAGTAGTACTAGTACTAGTAGTAGTAGTGGGAAAGCAGCAACATTAGTACTAGTTGGAGTAGTACTAGTTGTAGTAGTAGTTGCAACAATAGTAGTAGTAGCAGTACGAGTAGTAGTAGTAGTAGCAGCAACAGTATTAGTACTAGTAGTAGTAGTAGTAGCAGTAGCAGCAACCAGAGTAGTTGTAGCAGAAGTACTAGTAGTAGTAGTAGTAGTAATAACAAGAGAAGTTGCAATAGTTATCGCAGTCGTACTAGTAGTAGCTGCAACAGCAAGAGTTGTGGTAGCGTTGTAGTTGGAGTAGTTGTAGTAGCATTAGTAGTAGTAGTAGTAGGAGGAGGAGTAATATTAGCGGAAGTAGTAGTAGCAGCATTAGTAGTAGTAGTAGTAGTAGTAGTAGTAGTAGTAGTAGAAGTAGTAGTATTAGCAAAAGTAGTAGTAGTTGTAGTAGTAGTAGCATTAGTATTAGTCGTAGTCATAGTAGGAGTTATAGCAGTAGTAGCATAAGTAGTAGTAGTAGTAGCAGCAGCAGTAGTAGTAGTGATAGTAGTAACAAGTAGCAGCCATAGTAGTGGTGGCAGTTGTAGTTGTAGCTATAGTAACAGCAGTAGGAGTCATAGCAGCAGTAGTAGTAGTAGCCGTAGCGATAGTAGTAGTAATATCAGTCATTGGTATAATATCTGTAGTAGTAGTGGTAGTAGTAGTAATAGTAGACGTAGCAGTAGTAGCAGTAGTACAGCAGTAGTAATAAACTAAGTAGTAGTAGTTGTAGTAGCAGTACGTGAAGTAGTGGTTGTAACGGCAACAGCAGTTGCCGTAGCTATAGTAGTATGAGAAGTAGTTGGAGAAGCAGCAGTAGTAGTAGTATTAGTAGTAGTAGCAGTACTAGTTGTAGTAGTAGTTATGGTAGTAATAATAGTTACGATAGTAGTATTAGTAGTAGTCATAGTAGTAGTAATAGCAGTAGTAGAAGTAGTAGTCGTAGCAATAGTAGCTGTAGAAGTAGTAGTTGTTGTTGAAGTAGTAGTAGCAGTAGTTGTGGTAGTTGTCGGAGAAGTAGTAGTACTAGTATTGGTAGCAGCAGCAGAAGTATTAGCGCCACTGGTGGTATTAGGAGTAGTAGTTGTAGTAGGAGAAGTAGTATTTGTTGTAATTATAGGAGTTGTAGTAGTAGTAGTAGTAGTAGCAGTAGTAGTAGAAGTAGTAGTAGTAGCAGTAGTAATAATAGTAGTAGCAATAGTACTAGTAATGGTAGTAGCAGCAGTTGTAATAGTAGTAATAGAAGTAAAAGTAGTAGTACCAATAATAGAAGTAATAAAAATAGTAGTTATAGTTATAGTATTAGTCGTAATAGTAGTAGTAGTAGTAGTAGTAGTAGTAGCAGTAGCAGTTGTAGTAATAGTAGTAGTAGTACTAGTAGTAGAAGTGGTAGTAATAGCAGCAGCAGTAGCAATAGGAGCAGTAGTTTACTAATAGTAGTAGCATTAACAATAGTAGCAACAACAGTAGTAGTAGTAGTACTAGTTGAGGTAGAAGTAGTAGTTCTAGTTGTACTACTAGTAGTAATAGTAGTAGTACTAATAATAGTAGTAGAAGTAATAGTAGTAGGACTCGGTGCAGTATTTGTAGTAGTAGTAGTAGTAGTAGTAGTAGTAATAGTACATTAGTAGCAATAGTCGCTGTAATAGTACAAGTTGGAGTAGTAGTATCAGTAGTAATAGTATTAGTGGTAGCAGCCGTAGCAGAAGCAGCTGACATTGTAGTAGTAGTAGAAGTAGTAGTAGTAGTCGTAGTTGTAGTAGCGGTAGTAGTAGTAGCAGCAGCAGTTGTTGTTGTTGTTGTACGAGAAGTAGTAGTTGTTGTTGTATTAGTTGTTGCAGCAGGAGCAATCGAATTAGTTGTGGTAGTTGCAGTAAAAGTAGTAGTTATTGTTGTAGTAGTTGTAGTGGCAATAGTAGCAGTAGAAGAAGTAGTAATTGCATTCGTAGCAAAGATAATAGTTGTTGTAGTAGTAATAGTGGCGGTGCTGGTGGTAGTAGTAATTGTAGTAGTAGTAGCAAAAGTAGCAGTAGTAGTAATAGTACTTGTGGTAGCAGTAACAATAGTAGTAGTAGTTGTAGTAGAAGTAGTAGTAATAGTAGTAGTAGATGTAGAAGTAGTAGAAGCTGAAATAGTAGTAATGAAATAGTATTGGTAGCAATAGTAGTAGTAACAATAGTAGTAGTAGTAGTAGTAGTAGTAGCAGTAGTAGTAATAGTAGTGGTAGTACTAGTAGTAGCAATTATACTAATAGTAGTTGTTGTTGTAGCAATAGAATTAGTCGCAGCAGCAGTAGTAGTCATAGTAGTAGTAGTTATTGTAGTATCAGTGGCAATAGTAGCTGTGGAAATAGTAGTAATAAGTATAAGAGTGCTATTTGTAATAGCAGTTGTATAGCAGTAGTAGTATTCATTGCAGTACTAGCTGTAGTAGTAGCAGTAGTAGCAGCCGCAGTTGTTCTAGTAGTAGTAGTAGTGGTACTAGTGGTACTAGTGTCATAAGTAAATGTAGTAGTAGTAGTAATTGTAGTAGAAAGAGTAGCAGCTGTAGTACTTGCGGTAGTCATAGTAGTAGTGGTAGTCTTAGTAGTAGAGGAACTAGTAGAAGTGGTTTTAGTAGTAGTACCAATAGTAGTAGTAGTAACAGTAGCAATAGTAGCAATAGTAACAGTTGTTGCAATTGTAGCAATAGCAGAAGTATTAGTAGTAGTAGTAGTAGTGGTAGTAGCAGTCAAAGTTGTAGTAGCAGTGCTAGTAGTACCAGGTGCAACAGTTACAATAGTAGTAGTGGCAGTGGTAGTAGTAGGAGTAGCAGCAGTAATCGTAGCAGCAGCAGTAGTAGTAGCAATAGCAGTAGTGCAATAATAGTAGTAGGAGTAGTAATAGTAGTAGAAGAAGTATTAGTTATAGTAGTAGTAGTAGCAGCAGCAATGGTGGTAGTAGTAGTATTAGCAGTAGTAGTAGTAGAAGTACTAATAAAAGTAGTCGTAGACCTAGAGGTAGTAGTAGGTGTAGAAGTAGTCGAGGTAACCGTAATAGTAGTAGCAGTAGTAGTAGAAGCAACAGTAGTAATAGTATTAGTAGTAGTATGAGAAGTGGTAGTTCTAGCAGTAGCAGCAGTAGTTGTAGTAGATGTTGTTGTAGTACTAATTGTAGTAGTTGTAGTCTTAGTAGTAGTAGGGCAAGCAGCTGCAGTAGCAACCGTGGTAGCAATAGTAGTAGCAGTAGCAATAGTAGAAGTAGTAGTAGTAGCAGAGGTAGTAGCAATAGTTGTAGTAGTAGTGGTAGCAGCAGCTGCTGTAGTAGCAGTAGTAGTAGCAGTAGAAGTAGTATTAGTAGTGGTAGAGGTAGCAGTAAGAGCAGTAGCAGTGGCAATAGTAGCAGCCATAGCAGTTGTAGTAGTTGTATTAGTAGTAGCAGTAGCAGTAGCAGAAGTAGTAGTAGTAGTAGTAGTTAGTTATAGGAGTACTATAGTAGTAGGAGTAGCAGTCATAGCAGTAGTAATAGTAGTAGTCGTAGCCGTAGTAGTAGTAGTAGTAGTAGTAGTAATTGTAGTAGCAGTTGTAGTAGTACAAGCAATAGAAGTAGTAGTAGTAGTGGTGGTAGTAGTTGCAACATTAGTAGTTTTAGTAGTAGTAGAACTCGCAGTCGAAGTAGCAATAATAGTTGTAGTATTAGTAGTAGTTGTCATAGTAGCTACAGTAGAAGTAGAAATAGTAGTAGTAGTGGTTGTAGCAATAGTAGTAGTAGTAGTAGTAGTATTAGTAGTAGCAATAGTTTTTGTAGTAGTAGCAGAAGTAGCAGCAGCACTCGTAGCCCTAGTTGTTGTCGCAGCATTAGTCGTAGCTGTAGTAGTAGCAGTAGTACTAGTAGTAGTACTAGTTGTAATAGTAGTAGCAACAGCAACAACAGTAGTAGTACTTGTAGAAGTGGTAGTAGTAGTAGTAGTAATTGTAGTAATTGTAGTAATAGTAGTCATAGTGGTTGTTGTAGTAATAGTAGTAGGACTAGTAGTAGTAGTACTAATAGTAGTAGTAATGGTAGTAGTAGCAGTAGTAGCAGCAATAGTTGTAGCAGTAGTAGCAGTAGTAGCAGTCGTAATAGTGGTCGTAGTAGCAGCAATAACAGCCATAGTAGCAGTAGTAGTAGTAGTATCATTCGTAGCTATAGTAGCATAGTAGTAGTAGCAGCAGTAGTAGTAATAGCGAAAGCAGCAGTGATAGTAGCGGTAGAAGTAGACGCAATATTATCAGAATTTGTAATACTAGCAGTAGTAGTTGTTGTAGCAGTTGTAGCAGTAGCGGTAGAAGTAGTTATACTAGAAGTGTTGAGTGTTGTAGTAGTAGTCATTGTAGTTGCAATAGTAGTTGCAAAAGTTGTACTATTAGTAGCAATAGTAGTAATAAAAGTAGTATTATTAGTAGTAGTACTAGTAGCAATAGTAGTGGTAGCAGCAGCAGTAGCAGCTGTAGTAGTAGTATCAATAATTGTAGCAGCATTAGTAATAGAAGTAGTAGTAGTAGTAGCAGCATTAGCGATAGCAGCAGCAGCAGCAATACTAGTAGAAGTAGAAGTACTGTTGCTAGAAGTGGTAGTAGTAGTGGTAGTGGCTGCTACTGAAGACGAAGTAGTAGTCGCAATAGTAGTATTATTATTAGTATTAGTAAAAGTCGTAGTGGTAGTAGTAGCAGTAGTTGCAGCAATAGCAGCAGCCGTAGTGGTAGTAGCAACAACAGTAGTAGAAGTAGAAGTAGTAGTAGTAGTAGCAGTAGTACTAGTTAGTAGTAGTTTCAATTCTACGACTAGTAGAAGTAGTAGCAGTAGTAGTAGCAATAGTAGTAGCAGTTGCAAAAGTAGTAGCGGCATTCGTAGTAGTAGTAGTAGTAGTAGTGGCTGTATAAGTAGCCATAGTAGTCGTAGTAGTAGTAGTTGTTGTAGTAGTAGTAGTAGCACTAGTAGTAATAGTAGCCGCCGTAGTAGTAGTAATAGTAGTAGTAGTAGCAGTAGTAGTTGTGGTAGTAGTAGAAGTAGTAGCAGCACTTGTTGCCATAGTAGTAGTCATAGCTATAGTCGTAGCGGTAGTAGTAGCAATACTAGTAGCAGCATTAGTAATAGTAGTAGTAGTAGCAGCATTAGCGACAGCGACAGCAGCAGCAATACTAGTAGAAGTAGAAGTACTATTGCTAGTAGTAGTAATCGTAGTAATTGTACTTGTAGTAGTAGTATTAGTAGATGTAACAGTAGTAGTAGTAATAGTATTAGTAGTAATCATAGTAGTACTATTGCTAATAGTAGTACTTGGTGTAATAGTAGTAGTAGTAGTAGTAGTAGTAGTATTAGAAGCAGTTGTAGTAGTAGGAGTAGCAATAGTAGTAGGAGAAGTAGTAGTAGTTGTAGTAGTAGTAGTAGTAGTAGTAGTAATAGCTATAGCACTATGAGAAGTAGTTGGAGTAGCAACAGCAACAGCAGCAACAGTAGTAATAGTAGTAGTTGTGGTAGTAGTAGAAGTAGCAGCAGTAGCAGGAGTTGTAGTAGTCATAGCAGTACTAGTTGTAGTAGTAGTACCAATGGTAGTTGTTGCAGGAGAAGTTGAAGTAGTAGTAGTTGTTGTAGTTGTAGAGAAGTAGTGGTACTTGAAGTAGTAGTTGTAGTAGAGATAGTTGTAGAAGTTGTACTATTAGTAGCAGTAGTAGTAATAGTAGTAGTTGTAGTAGGAGGTGGTGTAGTAGCAGCAGCAATAGTAGTTGTAGTTGTAGTAGTAGTGGCAGTAGTAGTAGCAGTTCTTATTGTTGTAGTAGTAGTAGCAGTTGTAGTAGTCGTATTAGTAGTAGTAGTTGTTGTAGTAGTAGTAGTAGCTGTAGTAGTAGCAGTAGTAGTAGTAGTGTGAGAGGTAGTTGGATTAGCGAAAGTAGTAGTAGTAGTAGAAGTAGTTGTACCAGAAGTAATAGTTACAGTAGTAGGAGTAGCAGCAGTAGCAAGAGTAGTAGTAGTTGTTGTGGTCGTAGGAGTAGTAGTAGTAGTAGCAAAAGTAATAGCTATAGTAGAAGTTGTAGTAGTAGTAGTAGTAGTAGTAGTAGTAGTAGTGGATGTAGCAGTAGTACTAGTAGAGTAGTTGTTGTTGTTGTTGTTGTAGTAGCAAGAGCAGTGGTGGCTATAGTAGCAATTGTAGTAGTAGTAGTTATTGTTGTTGTCATTGTTGTTGTAGTAGTAGAAGCAGTAGTAACAGTAGCAGTAGTAATAGTAGTAGTAGTTATAGTAGTAGCTGCAGTCGTAGTAGTGGTAGCAATCATAGCCGTTGTAGCAGTAGCTGTTGTTGTAGTAGCAATAGTAGCAGTTGTAGTAGTAATAGTAATTGTATTAGTCGCCATAGTTATAGTTGCAGTTGTTGTAGTAGTGGTAGTAAGTGTCATAACTACAGCAGTAGCTGCATTAGTATTAACAATAGTAGTGGCTATAATCGCAATAGTCGCAGTGGTAGTAGAAGTTGCATAGTAGCAATAGTAGTAGTAGTAACAGTAGTAGTAGTATTAGGTGTAGTAGTAGTAGTTGCAGTCATAGTAGTAGAAGTAGTAGTAGTCATAATAATAGCAGTAGTAACAGTAGTAGTTGGAGAAATAGAGTAGTAGTAGAAGCGATAGTCGTATTAGTAGTGATAGTAGTAGTAGTTGCAGTAGTAATAGTAGCAGTAATGGAGGTAGTAGTAATAATAGTAGTAATTTTAGTTGTATTAGTAGTAATCGTAGTAGTAGTTGTTGTAGTAGTTTTTGTTGTAGTAGTTGTAGTAGTTGTAGTAGTAGTAGTAGTAGCAGTTGAAGCAATAATCATAGTAGTAGTATTAGTGGCAATAGTAGTAGTCGCAACAGTAATAGTAGTAGTACTAGTTGTAGTAGTAGCAATAACACTAGGTGTAGCAGTTGTAGTAGTAGCAGTAGTAGTGGCAGTAGTAGTAGGCGAAGTTGTAGAAGTAGTAGTAGAAACAATAGTAGCAGTAGTAGGAATTGTGGTGGCAATAGTAGTAGTAGTTGTTGTTATAGCAGCAGTAGCAGCAGCAGTAGTAGCAGTACTGACATTATAAGTAGCTATAGTAGTAATAGTTGCAGTAGTAATGAAATTAGTAGTAGTACTAGTAGCAATAGTTATAGTAGCCGGGTAGTAGTAGCAGTAGTAGTGGTAGTAGAAGTAGTAATTGTAGTAGGAGTAGTTGTATTTGTAGGAGTAGTGGTAGTTGTAGTAGTAGTAGTAGTAGCAGTAGTAGTAACAGCAGTAGCAACAGCAGTAGTCGCAGTAGTAGTAGCACTAGTAGTATTAGTCGTAGTAGTAGTAATAGTAGTAATAGAAATTGCAGCAGTCATAGTAGTCGTAGTCATTGTAGTAGTAGTCGTGTTAGTAGTATTAGTAGTTCTAGTAGTAGTGTAGTAGTAGGAGTAGTAATAGTAGTAGCAGCAATAGTAGTAGTAGTAATAATAGTTGTAGCAATAGCAGTATTATCAGTAGTAGTAGTAGAAGCAGCAGTAGCTATAGCAATAGTAGTAGTTGCAATAGTAGTAGTAATAGTAGTAGCAGCAGTAGCAGTAGTAATTACAGTAGTAGCCATAGCAATAGTAGCAGTAATAGTAGTAGCCATAGTAGCAACAGTAGCAACACTAGCTATAGCAATATTAGTAGGTATAGTATTAGTTGCATTAGTTGTAGTAGGGGGCGTGAGTGGGAGTAGTGGTGGCTATAGTAGGAGGAGTAGTAGTATTAGAGGTAGTTGTTCTTGTACTAGTTGTTGTTGTAGTAGAAGCAGTAGTTGTCGTAATAGTAGCAGAAGTAGAGCAGCACTTGAAGCAGTAGAAGTCGTAGTTGTACTAGAAGAAGTACTAGTAGCAGTAGAGCTATGGTAGTAGTAGTGGTAGTCACAGTAGGAGCTGTTGCAGTATTAGTAGTAGAAGATATAGTAGTAGCAGTAGTAGTAGCTATAGTACAAGTTGCAGTAGTTGTAGTAGTAGTGCTAGGAGTTGTAATAGTAGTAATAGTAGCAGTAGGAGTAGTTGCAACAGTAGTAGTGGTAGTAGTAATGGTTGTAGCAGCAGTAGTAGCAGCAATTGTCGGAGTAGTAGTAGTAGCAGTAGCAGTAGCAGTAGTAGTAATAGTTGTAGTGGAAGAAGTAGTAGTAGTAACAGTAATAGCAGTAGTACTAATAGTCATAGTAGCAATACTAGTAGTAGCAATGGTAGTAGTAGTTGTAGTAGTAGTTGTTGGTGTTGTAGCAATAGTAGAAGTACTAGCAGTAGTAGCAGAAGTAGTAGTAGTAGTAGTAGTAATTTTAATGGCAGTCAAATTAGTGGTAGCAGTAGTGGCGGCAGTAGCAGAAGTAATAGTAGTAGTTGTTGTTGTAGCAATAGTAGCAGTAGTAGTGGAAGTAATAGTAGTAGTTGTTGTTGTAGCAATAGTAGCAGTAGTAGTGGAAGTAATAGTAGTAGCAGCAGTTGTTGTAGCAGCAATTGTTGTAGTCGCAATCGAAGAAGTGGTAGCAATAGCAACCGTAGTAGCAATAGTAGTAGCAGTAGCAGTCGTAGCAGTAGTGGCAGCGGTAGTAATAGTAGTAGTAGTTGTAATAGAACTAGAAGTAGTAGTAGTAGTAGTAGTAGTAGTAGTAGTAGTAGCAGTAGTGGTGGTGGTGGTGGTGGTGGTGGTGGTAGTAGTAGTAGTATTAATAGTAGTAATAGTAGTAATACTAATAGTAGTAGTTGTAGTAGTAGTGGCATAAGTATTAGTTGGAGTAGCAATAGTAGTAGTAGCAGTAGTAGTACCAGTGGTAATTGCAGTAGAAGTAGTAGTAGTAGCAGTGGTAATAGCAGCAACAGCGGTAGTATTAGTAGTTGCTGTTGTAGTCATAGTAATAGTAGTAGCAGCAGTAGCAGTAGCAGCAGTAGTAGTGGTAGTAGCAGTAGCAGGAGCAGTAGTAATGGTAGTAGCAGCAGTAGTAGTAGTCATTTTAGTTGTAGTAGCATTAGCAATAGTTGTAGTAGTAGCAGTAGCAGTAGTAGTAGTCGTAGCAGAAGTAGTTGTAATAGTTGTAGTAGTAGCAGCAACAATAGCAACAAGAGTATTAGTAGTAGTATTAGTAGTAGTTGTAGTAGAACTAGTAGCTGTAGTCCTAGTGATAGTAGTAGTAGTAGTAGTAGTAGCAGCAAGAGTTGTAGTAGTAGTAAATGTAGTAGTTATAGTAGCATTAGTGTTAATAGTAGTTGTCCTCGTAGCAACACTAGCAGTAGTAATAGCAGTAGTCGTAGTGGTAGTACTAATAGTGGTAGTAGTAGAAGAAGTAGCTGTAGTTATAGTCATAGTAGTAGTAGCAGCAGTAGTAACTACAATAGTAATAGTAGTAATAGTATTAGTAACAGTTGTAGTAGTAGTTGTAGTTGAAGTAGAAGTAGTAGCAGAAGTTGAAGTAGAAGTAGTAGTAGCAGCAACAACAACAACAGTAGTTGGAGTAGCAGTAGTAGTAGTAATAGTTGAAGTAGAAGTTGTAGTCGTCGTAGTTATGGTAGAAGTGGCAGTATTAGCAGAAGTAGCAGTAGTTCTAGTAGACACAGTAGTCGCAGCAGTTGTACCAGAAGAAGTAGCAAAAGTTGTAGTAGTAGTAGCAGTAGTTCTAGTAGACACAGTAGTAGCAACAGTTGTACCAGAAGAAGTAGCAGAAGTTGTAGTAGTAGTAGCTGTAGCAGTCATGCCATCCGTATTAGCAGTAGAGGTAGTAGCAGAAGTCGTAGTAGTAGGAATAGTAGTAGCAGTAGTAGTTGCCACAAAAGTAGTAGTAGTAGTAGTAATTGTAGTAGCAGTAGTAGTAGTAGTAGGAGTAACAACTGCGGTAGTTGTAGTAGGAGTAGTAGTAGCAGTAGTAGTAATAGTAGGAGGAGGAGTAGTAGTAGTAGGAGTAACAACAGCTGTGGTAGTAGTACAAGTTGAAGTAGCAGCAGTTGTAGTTGGAGTATCGGTAGTAGCAAGAGAGGTTGTAGTAGTAATAGCAGAAACAGTAGTAGTAGTTGCAGTAGTAGGAACCGCAGTAGTAGTGGTAGTAGTACTAGAAGTAGTAGCAGCAACAGTAGCAGTGGGGGTACTAGTAGTAGTAGTTGCTGCGATATTAGCGAATGTTGTAGCAGAGCAGCAATCGGAGTAGTATGAGTAGCAATAGTAGCTATAGTAGTAGGAGTAGTAGTTGTTGTTATAGCAGCAGTAGAGTACTAGTAGGAGTAGCTGTAGCTAAAGTAGTAATGGTCACAGCTGTAGCTGGAGTGTCATTACTAAAAATAATATTTGTCATAGAAGTAGTAGTAGCAGGAGTACTAGTAGTAGAAGTTACCGTAGTGGTAGCAGTGATAGTAACAACAGTCGTAGTAGTGGAAGCAGTAGCAGTAGTAGCAGTACTAACTGCAGTAATTGTAGTACTTGCAGTAGCACTAGTAGTAGAAACAGTAGTAGTGGTATTAGGAGTAGTAGCAACAGTAGTAGTGGCATTTGTAGAAGGAGCAATAGTAGTAGTTGTAGT
This sequence comes from Trichopus zeylanicus subsp. travancoricus, assembly GCA_005019695.1. Lineage (NCBI taxonomy): Eukaryota > Viridiplantae > Streptophyta > Magnoliopsida > Dioscoreales > Dioscoreaceae > Trichopus > Trichopus zeylanicus. Next base: position 39,987 of record RXID01016116.1, on the reverse strand, counting down.
AGTAGTAGTAGAAGTAGCATTAGTAGTAGTAGTATCTGTAGTAGTAGTCGTAGTAGTCATAGTAGTTGGTGAAGTCCCAGTAATAGTTGCAGCAGGAAAAGCAGCCATAGTGGTAGTAGTAATAGTAGTATTAGTACGAAAAGTAGTCGCAATAGAAATAGTAGTTGTTGTTGTTGTTGTTGTTGTTGTAGTAGTAGTAGTCATAGCAATAGCATCAGCAGTAGAAATAGGAGCTGTAGTTGGAGTAGTATTTGTTGTTGTTGCATTAGCAGTAGTAGCAGTAGTAGTAGTAGTAGCAGCAGCAGTAGTAGAAGTAGTAGTAGTAGTTTTAGTAGTTGGGGTACTAGTAGTAGGAGTTGTAGCAGTCGTTGTAGTATTGGCAATAGTAGTAGCAGTAGTTGCAATAATACTAGTAGTTCCAGTAGTAGTAGTAGTACTAGTAATAGTAATAGTAGAAGTAGTAATTGTATTTGGAGGAGTAGTAGTAGTAGCAGTAGTAGTTGAAGCAATAGTAGTAGTAGTAGTTGTTGTTGTAGCAGTAGCAGTAGTAGTGGTGGTTGTAGTAGTATTAGTAGTAGTACTAGTAGTAGAAGTAGTAGCAACAGGAGTAGTTGTAGTAGTAGTAGTAGGACAAGTAGTATTAGTAGTTTTCATAGTAGAAATAGCCGGAGAAGAAGTCATAGTAGTAGGAGTAGCAGTAGCAATATTAGTTTTCATAGTAGTAGTAGTTGTTGTTGTAGAAGAAGTAGCAGTATTTGTTATAGTAGTTGCTGAAGTAGCAATAGTAGCAGTAGTAGTTATAGTTGTCATAGTGTTGATAGTACTAGTGGCATTAGTAGCAATACCAGTAGTAGTAGTCTTAGTAGTTGCAGTAGTAGTAGTTGTAGGAGGAGTAGCATTAGTGGTAGTGGCAGTAGCGGTAGTAGCAGTAGTAGTAGTAGTCGCACCAGTAATAGTAGAAGTATTAGTAGTAGTAGGAGTAGCAGTAGTGGTAGTAGCAGTAGCGGTAGTAGTAGTAGTAGTAGTAGTAGTAGTAGCACCAGTAGTAGTAGAAGTATTAGTAGTAGTAGGAGTAGTAGTAGCAATAGCAATAGTAGTTATACTACTAGTAGTAGTATTAGTAGTAGAAGTAGCAGGAGGAGGAGGAGGAGGAGGAGGAGGAGTAGTAGTAGGAGTAGTAGTTGTTGTTGTTGTAGTACTAATAGTATGGAAAGAAGTCATAGTAGTAGTAGCAGCGGCAACATCGTTAGTTCTGCACGTAGTTGTCGTAGTTGTCGTAGTTGTTGTAGTAGAAGTAGCAGAAGCTGTTATAGTTGTTGTTGAAGTAGCAGTAGTAGCTGTAGTTGTCATAGTAGTCGTAGTGATCGTAGTACTAGTGGCATTAGTTGTTGTACCAATAGTACCTGTAGTAGCAGTCACAGTAGTAGCAGTAACTGTAGTAGTAGCAGTAGTACGAGCAGCACTAGTTGTAGTAACAGTAGTGGTAGTAGCAGTGGAAGTAGTAGTAGTAGCAGTAATAGTAGAAGTAATAGTAGTACTAGGAGAAGTATTAGTAGGAGTAGCAGTAGTAGTAGTTTTAGTAGTGGTGGTAGCAGCAGTAGTAGTAGTGGCCACATTAATAGTAGTAGTTAGAGAAGTAATTGCACTAGTAGTAGTAATAATCGTAGTATAAGTAGTTGTACCAATAGTAGTAGTAATATGAGTAATAGTAGTAGTAGCAATTGTAGGGGCATTAGTAGTAATAGGTATAGTAATATGAGTAATAGTAGTATTGGTAGTAGTAGAAATAGTAGTAGCAGTAGTACTAGTAATAGCAGTCGTAGTAGTAGTAGTAGTTGTTGTGGTAGTAGTAGTAGTAGTAATAATAATCGTAGATGTAGTACTAGTAATAGCAGTCGTAGTAGTAGTTGTTGTGGTAGTAGTAGTAGTAGTAGTACTAGTAGTAGCAGCAGTTGGAGTAGTACTTGTAGTTAAAGTTGTTGTAGGAGGAGGAGTCGCAGCAGTAGTGGTAGCAGTGGTTTTACTGGTAGTAGTAGTGGCAGTAGTATTAGTTGTAGTTGCAGTAAAAGAAGAAGTAGTAGTAGTAGTAGTAATAATAGCATTAGTAGTTGTAGTTATAGGTCGGAGTACTATTAGTAGTAGTAGTTGTGGTAGTAGAAGTAGTAGTAATAATAATAGTAGAAGTAGTAGTAATAGAAGTAGTAATAGTAATACTAGTACTAGTAAAAGTGGTATTAGTAGTAGTAGTAGTAATAGTAACTGTAGGAGTAGTGGTAGTAGTAGTTGTTGTTGTTGTTGTAGTAGTAGTAGCAGTATGGTAGTATTGACAGTAGTAATAGTAGTAGCTGTCGGAGTTGTAGCTATGCTTGTAGTAGTAGTTGTAGCAGTAGTATAGTAGTAGTAGCTGTATTTATAGTAGCAGAGGTAGTAGTTGTAGCTGTTGTAGTAGCAGTAGCAGTTGTACTAGTAGCATAACTAGTAGTAGTCGCAGAAGTTGTAGAAGTAGTAGTAGTAGTAGTAGCAGTACTAGTAATATGAGTAGCAGTTGTTGTAATAATACTAGTAGCTGAATTAATTATAGGAGTTGTTTTAGGAGTAGTAGAAATAGTAGCAGTAGTAGTAGTGGTGGTACTAGAAGTAGCAATAGTAGTCGTAATTGTAGCTGAAGTTGTAGTTGTTGTTGTAGTAGTAGTAGTTGTTGTTGTAGTAGTAGTAGTAGTAGTAGTAGTAGTAGTAGTAGTAGTAGTACTAGTAGTACTAGAAGTAGAAGTAGTAGCAGCAGTAGTTGTTGTAGTAGAAATAATAGTAGTAGTAGTTGTTGTTGTAGTCGTAGTGTTAATAGTAGTAGGAGTAATAGTTGTAGTAGTACTAATAGTAGTAGTAGTGTTGTTGTAATTTCAGTAGTGGTAGTTGTAGTAGAGGTAGTTGTAGTAGTAGTAGTCAATGTAGTAGTGTTAGCAAAGTTGTAAAAGTTGCAGGAGCAGTAGTAGTTGTAGTTGTTGTTGTTGTTGTCATCGAAGTAAAAGTAGAATTGGTAGTAGAAGTTGTAGTACTAGTAGTAGTTGTTATTGTTGTTGTTGTTTTTGTTGTGGCAGTAGTAGAAATAGTAGCTGTAGTAGGAGTAGCAGTAGGAGAGGTAATAGTAGTAGTAGAAGTAGTAGCAGTAGTAGTAGTTGTTGTTGTAGTAGTAGTAGTAGTTGTTGTAGTAATATTAGTCGGAGCAGCATCAGCAGCAGCAGTAGTTATTATAGTAGTAATAGTGGCATTCGCATTCATCGTAGTCGTAGTTGTAGTAGTAGTAGCGACAATTGTAGAAGTACATGTAATAGTGTGACTGGCAGTAGTAATTGTGGTAGTAGTAGTAGTAATAATAGTACTAGGAGTAGTAGTTGTTATAGTAGTATTAGTAGTAATAGGAGTAGTAGGAGTTGGAGTAGTGATAGAAGTAGTAGTGGTAGCAATAGAAGCAAGTGCAAGAATAGTACTAGCAGCAAGAGTAGTAGTAGTAGTAGTAGTAGTAGCAGCAGTAGTAGCAACAGTAATAGTAGTAGTAGCAGCGACAGTAGTCGTAGTCGTAGTCGTAGTAGTAGTAGTAGTCGTGGTAGTGGTAATAGTAACAGCAGCAGTAGTCATAGTCGTTGTAGTGCCCGAAGTAGTAATTGTAATAGTAGCAACAACAATAGCAGTAGTATTAGCAGGAGTGTTAGGTGTATTAGTAGTACTTGGAGTAGTTGTAGTAGGAGTAGTAGTAGTAGTAGCAGTAGCAGCAGCAATGGTCGTGGAAGTAGTAGTAGTTGTATTAGTATTGGTTGTAGTAGGATTAGTAGCAGTAGAGTTGTAGTAGTATTCGTTGTAGTTGTAGGAGCAGTAGTTATTGTAGTATCAGCAATGATTATAGTAGTAATAATAGTTGTAAGACTAGTTGTAGTAAGACTAGTAGTAGTACTAGTAGTCGAAGTAGCAGTAGCAGTAGCAGTAGTAGAAGTTGTAGTGGCAGCAGTAGCCATAGTAGGAGTATGAGTAGCTATAGTTGGATCAGAAATAGTAGTAGTTGTAGGCAAAGTAGGATTAGGTGTAGAAGTAGTAATTATAGTAGCAATAGTAGTAGAAGTGGTTGTAGTAGTAGTAGGAGTAGTAGGAGAAGTGGTAGTAGTAGTAGGAGGAGGAGTAGAAGTAGTAGTATTAGTAGCACAAGTTGGAGTAAGAGTAGTAGTAGTAATTCTACTGCTGCTGTTGGTACTACTACTACTACTTCTACCACTAAAACTTTTGGTGCTACTACTGCTGTCAAAACCACTGCTACTACATCTACAACAACCACTGCTATTGCTACTGCTGCAACTACTACTTCCACTACTACTACTATAACAATTATTACGGCTATTGCTACTATTGCTGCTACAACTATTGCTACTATTACTATTGCTGCAACTGTTACTAGTATCATTTCTCCAACTACTACTACTACTGCTATTACTACTACTACTTTTACCGTTGTTCGTACTGCTACTATTTCTATTACAACAACAACTACTAATTCTAGTTTACTATAACTGCTAATACTAGTACTACAACAACAATAACTACTACTACTACTACTACTTCTCCTACAACAACAATAACTACTACTACTACTACTACTTCTCCTACAACAACAATAACTACTACTACTACATCTCCTCCTACTACAATTGTCGTTACTACTACTACTGCTATAACTGCTGCTACTACCACAACAACAGTAACAACAACAACTACTACTACTTCTACGACTGCTACAACTGCAACAACTGCAACAAGTACTACTATTGCTACTATTGCTACTGTAACTACTACAACTGTTATCGCTACTGCTACTACTTCTGATACTACTAATACTAATGCTATTACATCTAATGCTACTACAACGTCTACTACTACTACTTCTCCTACTGCTACAACTACTGCTGTTGCTGTGACTTCCACTGCTATTGCTAATACTCCTGCTATTACTACTAGTACAAATACAGCTGCTATTACTACTGCTGCTATGGCTTTTCCTAATGCGATTACTACAGCTAGGGCTACTTCTACTACTACTACTACTACTACAACTACTCCTACAACTACAACTACTCCTGCTACGGCTACTACTACTAGCACAACTACTTCTACTACTATTACTACTACTAGTACTACTACTATTGCAAATCCTATTCCAACTCCTGCTCCTACTACTACTACTACTACAACTACTACTGTTACTTCCATTTCAGCTACTACTAATACTACTATTGGTACTACTATAACCGCTACTACTGCTACTACTACTGCTGCTGCTTTTACAATTACTACTACTACAAGTACTACTACTATTACAAATACAACTACTACTCCTATTACTACTATTATTACTACTACAACTACTATGCCTGCTATTGCTGCTATAACTGCTGCTGCTGCGACTACTACTACGACTACTACTACTACTACTACAACGACTGCCACTACTACTGTTGCTGCTGCTGCTGCTAGTACTACTCTGACTTCTACTAATGCAACAACAACAATTGCTACTACTGCTACTCCGATAACTACTATTCGCAACCCTTCTCCCAATACTCTTATTACAACTACTTCTACTAGTACTACTACTATAGCCACTGTTACTCCTACTCCAACTCCTACTAGTACTACAGCAACTACTACTTCTCCTACTCCAACTCCTACGACTAATACTACTACTACTACTTCTACTAATACTAATACTAGTATTGCTACTATTAACGCTAATATTACAACTACTACTGCAACTGCTGCTACTACAACAACTACTACTATTCCTACTACTACTGCTACTACTACTATTGCAACGACTACGCCCACTATGATTGTTATAATTACTACTTCAACTACTACTACTACTAGTATCACTACTACTAGTACTATACTATTACCGCTACAGCTATAGCTACTGCTTTTACTACTACTACTACTAATGCTCCTACTGCTACCTCTACTATTGCCAGTACAACTGCTAATACTACTACTTTTACGACGGCAACCACTACTACTGTTTCTACTACAACAACAACTACTAATTCTAGCATTACTATAACTGCTAATGCAAGTACTACTACTACAAACACTACTACTACTACAACAACAATAACTACTACTACTACATCTCCTCCTACCATATTTGTCGTTACTACTACTACTGCTATAACTTCTGCTACTGCCACAACAACATCAACAACTACTACTACTACTACTTCTATGACTGATACAACTGCAACAACTGCAACAAGTACTACTATTGCTACTATTGCTACTATAACTACAACAACTACTACAACAACAACAACTACTGTTATCGCTACTGCTACTACTTTTGATACTACTAATATTAATGCTATTACAGCTAATGCTACTACAATGTCTACTACTACTACTTCTCCTACTGCTACAACTACAGCTGTTGCTGTGACTCCGACTACTATTGCTAATACTCCTGCTATTACTACTAGTACAAATATAGCTACTATTACTACTGCTGCTATGGCTATTACTAATGCGATTACTACAGCTAGGGCTACTTCTACTGCTACTACAACTACTCCTACAACCACAACTACTCCTCCTGCTATGGCTACTACTACTAGCACTACTACTTCTACTACTATTACTACTACTAGTACTAGTACTACAACAACAACTACTACAACTACTACTATTGCAAATCCTATTCCAACTCCTGCTCCTACTACTACTACTACTACAACTACTACAACAACTACTGTTACTTCCATTTCAGCTACTAATAATACTACTATTGGTACTACTATAACAACTACTACTGCTACTACTACTGTTGCTGCTTTTACAATTACTACTACTACGAGTACTACTACTACTACTACAAATACAACTACTACACCTATTACTACTATTATTACTACTACAACTAGTATGCCTACAATTGCTGCTATAACTGCTGCTGCTGCGACTACTACTACGACTACTACTACTACTACTACAACGACTGCCACTACTACTGTTGCTGCTGCTGCTGCTAGTACTACTTTGACTTCTACTAATGCAACAACAACAACTGCTACTACTGCTACTCCGATACATACTATTCCCAGTCCTTCTCCCAATACCGTTATTACTACTACTTCTACTAGTACTGCTACTACAGTCACTATTACTCCTACTCCAACTCCTACTGGTACTACAGCAACTACTACTTCTCCTACTCCAACTTCTACTACTAATACTACTACTACTACTTCTACTAATACTAATACTACTATTGCTACAACTAACACTAATATTACAACAACTACTGCAACTGCTGCTACTACAACTACTACTACTATTCCTACTACTACTGCTACTACTACTATTGCAACTACTACGCCCACTACGATTGTTACAATTACTACCTCAACTACTACTACTACTAGTATCACTACTACTAGTACTATACTATTACCGCTACAGCTACAACTACTGCTTTTACTACTACTACTACTAATGCTCCTACTACTACCTCTACTATTGCTAGTACAACTGCTAATACTACTACTTTTACGACGGCAACCACTACTACAGCTACGAATAGTATTATAACTACTATTACTATTCCCACCAATATTGTACTACTGGTGCTAGTAATACTACTTCTACTACTACTGCTGGTACTACTATTTATACTCCATCTCATGCCGCTACTACTACTACCCCTACTCCAACTACTACTACTCCAACTACTATTACTACCACTACTACTACTATTACTACTCCTGCTACTACTACTACTCCAACTACTATTACTACCACTACTACTCTTACTACTCCTCCTACTACTACTACTACAACTATCACCACTCCAACTACTACTCCTCCTAGTTAAAATCTTACTCCAACCACTACTGTTGCTACTGCTACTTGTACTAATACTACTACTACTATTACTGCTACTACTACTACCACGACTACCACTACTACTACTGCTACATATAAAACTGCTACTAATGCTATTACTACTACTAATCCTGCTTCTCCTGCTGCTGCTACTAGTACTACTCCTACTGCCACTACAGCTACTACTATTACTACTTCTGCTGCTCCTGCCACTTTAGCTACTATGGCTCCTACTGCACCAACTACCACTGCTACTACTATTATAACTATTACTGCTCCTATGGCTCCTACTTCTACTACTATTGCTACTTATACTGCTACTACTACCACTGCTATTCCTACTACTGCTATGACTATAGCTGCTACTACTTCTACTACTACTATTACTGCTGCTATTACTACTACTACAACGACTACTACTACGAATGCTACCACTATTGCTACTACTTCTATTACTGCTGCTACAACAACCACAATTGCTGCTGCTACTATTGCACTGCTACTACTACCACCACCACCACTAGTACTACTACAACTACTACTCTTATTGCTACCACTAATACTAGAACTACAACAGCAATCACAACAACAACTACTACTAAGACTACTACAACTACTACTTCTACAAATACTACTGTTGTTGTTGCAGTTGCTCATACGACTTCTACCACTACTACTATTGTTACAACAACTGCTACTACGGCTGCTACTGCTACTACTACTACTATTACCACCACTACTACTACTACTAAACTACTACTACTACTACTACTACTACTACTACAACTACTACTACTACGACTACTACTGCTACTACTATTACTACTACTACGACTTCTACAACCACTTGGACTGCTACTACGATAACTTTTACTTCTACAACTACTACTACTAGTACTACTATTGTTGCTGCTGCTACAACTACTACTACTTTTATGTCTACTTCTACTACTACTACTACAACTATTACTAATACTAGTGCTGCTACTACTACTACTACTACCAATCCTACTCCTACTCCAACTCCTACAGTAACAACTACTCCTAATCCAACCCCTACAGTTACTGCTGCTACTACTACTACTCCTCCTCCTCCTCCCCTCCTACCCCAAGTCCTACTCCAACTCCTACAGTTGTTACTAATGCTACTACTACTGTGACTGCTACTAGTGCCACTACAACGACTACTAGTTCAACTAGTACAACAACTACCACTACTAAAATGGCTACTGCTACAACTACTACTACTGCTTCTCCTATTGCTATCACAACTACCACCACCACCACTACTACTACTCCCAACTCCTACAATAACTCCTACTACTACTCCAAATCCAACTCCTACAACTACTACTAGTACTACTATTACAGCTGCTACTAATCCTACTACTACTACTATTACTACAACTTCAACTACTACTACTACTATTGCTATTGCTACTACTAGTATTACTTCAACAACTACTACAAATTGAACTCCTGCTGCTACTGCTACTCCTACTACTACCACACTACTACTGCTACAACAACTACTCCTATTACTACTATTATTACTACTACTGCGACTGCTACTAGTGCCACTACAACTTCTACCACTTCAACTAGTACTACAACTACCACAACTACAATGGCTACTGCTACAGCTACTATTACCGCTACTCCAATTGCTACCATAACTACCACTGCTACTGCAATGACTAATAATGTTACAACTACTACTGCTATAATTAGTCTTACTTCTACTACTGCTACTACTAATGCTCCTACTACTACCACTACTATTAGTAGTACTATTCCTACTCCAACTCCCACTACCACTATTACTCCTGCTACTAGTAATACCCCTAATCCAACTACTACTACTACCACTACCGCTATTGCCACTACTACAACTACTGCAACTGCTACTACTCCTACCACTACTCCCACTCCAACACCACAGCTACTACGGCTGCTGCTACTGCAACTAGTACAACAACTACAACAACTACCACTACAATAACTACTACTACTACTAATGCTAATATTTCTGCTAGTACTACTACTGCTACTACTACTTCTTCTACTACTACTGCTGCTGCTGCTACTGTTGCTACTACGACTCCTACTTCTATTGCTATTACTACTACTACTACTATTGATCTTGCTTCCCCTGCTACAGCTGCAACTACTATCCTACTGCTACTACTACCTCTGCTTCTACTGCTCCTGCGACTACTACTACCACCACCACCACGACTACTACTACTACTACTATGACTACTACTACTACTACTACTACTTCTACTTCTACTATTACTACTAGGACAATTGCTACTATTACTACTCCTACTACTACTGGAACTACTACAACCACTACTACTGCTACTTTTAATACTCGTACTGCTACTACAACTCCAGCCACTTCTACGACATCCACGACTACTACTCCAACTACTGCTACAACTAATACGACTACTACTACGGCTATTGCTACTACTACTACTATTCTGACTACTCTTATTGCAACTACTGCTCCAACTACTATTGCTAGTACTATTGTTGCTGCTATTACTGTTACTGCTACTACTACTACTACTGCTACTGCTACTACTACTTCAAGTGCTACTACTACTACTACTACTGCTAGTCCTACTGCTGTAATTATTACTACAGCTACCACTACAACTGCTACGACTGCCACTACCACTACTGGTCTACTACTACTACTACTACTACTCCAACTCCAACTGCAACTATTGCTCTTACTACTACTACTACTAATACTATTCCAATTCCTACTACCACTACTACTCGAACTACGACTACTACTACTACTACTTCTACTACTACTACTACTAGTACTACTAGTACAAATGCTACTATTACTACTCCTATTACTACTGGAACTACTACTACTACTCCTCCTTTTAATACTCCTACTACTACTACAACTCCTACAACTTCTAAGGCTTCTACGACTACTACCCCAACAACTACTACAACTAATATGACTACTACTACGACTATTGCTACTATGACTACTATTATGACTACTCTTACTGCAATTACTGCTCCTACTACTACTGCTAGTATTGTTATGCTACTATTACTACTACCGCTATTGCTCCTCCTCCTACTACTAATACTACTACTGCAACTGCTACTACTGCTACTACTTCTACTAGTCCTGCTGCTGCGAGTATTACTATATATACCATTACAACTGCTACTATTGCTCCTATCACTACTAGTTTACTACTACCCCTTCTAATGCTACTACTACTACTACAACTCCAACTGCGACTACTGCTCGTACTACTACAACTACGACTACTACTACTACTATTACTACTACAACAACAACTACAGCTACTACTACTACTATTACTACTACTATTAGTACTACTGCTACTACTACTACTACTTTGCTGCCACTATTCGTACCACTACCAATAAGACTACTACTACTCTAATACGACTATTACTACGATTGCTGCTTTTGCTGCTTGTACTACTACTGCTGCTGCTACGACGATTACTACTACTACTACTACTACTACTATTACAACAACAACTACTGCGAATACTACTGCTGTAGCTGCTGCTACTATTACTGCTACAACTACCATGATTCGAACAACCATAACTCCTACTACTACTACTGCAACTTCTACTAATACAACTACGACTCCAACTACTACTAGTGCTACAACTAATCCTACTACTACAACTACAAGAGCTACTACAGCTATGACTACTACTTTTCCTACTACCACTACTACTATTAGTACTACAAGTACTACTATGCCAACAAGTAGTAGTACAACTACTACAACTCCAACTACAACTCAAATTAGAACTTCGACTCCGATTACTACTTCTCCTTCTACACTACTACAACAACTACTACTACTATGACTGCCCCTTCTCCAACTCCTACTGCTACTCCTACAAATACTATAGCTACTACTACTACTAGTGCTAATACTAATGCTGTTGTCCCTAGTATATCTGCAACTGCAACTTCTACTACTACTGCAACCACTACTACTATTACTAGTGCTTCCACTACAACCACTACTACTACTATAACTACTACTACTACTACTACTACTCCTACTCCTACTACCCCTACTACTACTACAACTACAAACCCGACTACTACTCAATACTCAAAACTCCTACTGCTGCCATTACAACAACAACTACTACTACAACAACAACAACAACAATACCAATAACTACTACTCTTACGATACTACTACTCCTACTACTAATACTACTACTCCTCCTACAACTACAACTCGTAAAATTCCTCCTACTACTACGCATGAAACTACTACTAATACTACTACACCTACTACTACTACTAACACTCCTACAATTTCAACTACTACTACTCCCACTACTACTACTACTACTACTACTATTGCCACTACTCCCACCACCACTACTACTACTCCTTTTGCCACTACTACCACTGCTTCTAGTACTAATAAAACTACTCCAAACAATCCTACTATGACAATAACAACTACTACTGCTACTGCAACTCCTACTTTTACTACTACTACTACTACTACTGCTACTACTACTATTTTTGCAGCTACTATTACTACTACTACAACAACTGCTATTACTGCTACTCATACTGCTACTACTACTACAACAACAACAAGAAAAATAACAATAGCAGCTACTACTAGTACAATTGCTACCATTAGTACTCCTACTACTACAGGAACTATTACTACTAATACTAACACTACTTGTACTACTACTTGTACTACTACTAATACTATCACTCCTACTACTTCTACTGCTACTACTACTACTACTATGAATACTCCTGGCACTCCTACGACTTTTAAGAGTACTACTACAACCACTACTACTACTACTACTGATACTACAACTAATATTATGAGCACTCTTATTGCAACTACTACCCCTACTACTACTACTACAACTACTACACGTACTAATACTATTACCCCAAACACTCCTACTACTACTATTGTTGCAACAACTGCTACTATTGCTGCTACTACTACTTCTACTACTACTATTACTAATACTACTACTACTATTACTACTACTACAGCTAGTAACACATCTACTATATTCCTAGTAGTATAACTGCTACTACTACTACTACTACTACTGCTACAAATACTACAACTACGACCACTTCTGCTACTGAAGTTGCTACTGCTGCTGCTACTATAACTACTACTACTACTACTACTACTACTACTGCTACTACTACTACTACTACTCCCCCCACCACCACCACCACCACTACTACTACTACTACTACTACTACTCCCATGACTACTACTACCTTAACTACTCCTACTCCTACTCCTATCACTGCTACTTCTACTACTCCTCCCACTACCACTACTACAACTACTATGACACAAACGCGAACTCTTATTGCTACCACAACTCCTGCTATTACTAATGCCCCCACTCCAACTACTACTACACCTATCATTACTCGTACTTCAACTCACCCTACAACCACAGCTTCTATTACTCAACAACTACTAATACTACAACTACTACTACTACTGCACATTATAGAACAACAGCTATTCCTACTACTACTCCAACAACAACAACTACTACTAATACTACTGTTACTACAACCCCGACTTCTCCAACTACTATTATAATTACTATTGTTGTTGATGCTGCTGCCCCTACTACTACTAATACTACTACTTCTATTACGACTACTACTACTACTACTAGTACTACTCCTCCTACTACTACGACTAATTTTAGTACTTCTACAACTAGCACAACTACTACAACAACTACTCCTACTGCAGGTACTTCTACAACTAACAGTAACCCTTCTACTACTACTACTGATACTACTATTGCTGCTACTACTACTATTATTACTACAACTACTATTGCTGTTGCTGCAGCTCCTACTACTACCACTACTACTACTTCTATCACTACTACTACTACTAATACCACTACCAGTACTACTACAACAACAACTACTACTACTACTACTATTGCTGCTACTTCTACTGCCACTGCTACTACTACAAGTACTACGAATACAACGAATACTACAACAACTACAACTCCAACTACCGCCACCACTACTGCTACTACTACTACTACTACTACTACTACTACAACCTATACTCCAACCACTACAACTCCTACTACTACCCCTACTCCAACTCCTACCACTTCTACTGCTACTATTACTACAGCTACTACTATTAATACAACTATTACTACTAATAATAATACTACTACTACATAAACAACAACAATAACTACTACTACTATGACTACTAGTATAATTGCTACTATTACAACTCCTACTACTACTATTACTAATACTACTACTACATAAACAGCAATAACAACAACTACTACAACTACTACTAGTACAACTCCAACTATTGCAACTCCTACTACTACTGTTACTGCTACAACTAATACTAACACTACTACTACCACTACTACAACTACTTCCACTACTACTACTACTACAACAACTACTACGACTACTACTACTACTAATAATAATAATAATAATACTACTACTACTATTACTGCATAAACAACAACAACCACAACTACTACTACTATTACTAGTACAATTGCCACTATTGCAACTCCTACTACTACTGCTACTACTGCTACTAGCACTACTACAACTACTACTACTACTACTACTACTACTACTACTACTACTACTACTACTACTACTACTACTTCTACTATTACTGTTACTAGCACTACTACTACTACTACTACTACTACTACTACTACTACTACTACTACTACTAGTACTACTACTACAACTACTACTACTATTACTGTTACTACTACTACTGTACCTGCTCCTACTCCTGCTACTGTTACTACTACTTCTACTACTACTCCGACTATAACTCCTACTTCTACTGCTACTCCTGCAACAACTACTACACTTACTCCAACGTCTACTACGCCTACTACAACTCCGACTCCAACTCCTACTACAACAACTACTACTACAATAATAAAAAGAACTACTGCAAGTACTACTACTATTACAACTACTACTATTATTTCTACTACTACTACAATTGCTACTACTACTACTACTACTACACCAACTACTATTGCTACTAATACTAACACTACTATGACTACTACTACTACTACTAATATTCACACTCCTCCTTCTACTTCTACTCCTACTACTACTACTACACCTACCACTACTGCTGCTACTACTACTACTATTACTACTACAACTACTACAACATCAACTACTACTTCTACTTCTACTTTTCCTTCTCCTATTACTGCTACTTCTACCACTCCTACTACTACTACTACTACTATGACAACTACTTCGACTCCTATTGCTACTGCAACTGCTACTCCTACTACGGCCCCTACTGAAACTACTGCTACACCTATTACTACAACTACTCCAACTCCCCCTACAACAACAGCTACTATTACTGCAAGTACTACTACTACTACTACTATAATGACTACTACTAATACAACAACAACTACTCCTACTACTGCTCTGACAATAATAGCTACTACTAATACTACTAGTACTACTACCCTTTCTTCTACTACTACTATGACTGCTATTATGACTTCTACTACTACTATTGATGCTGCTACTTCTCCTACTACTGTTAATACTACTACTTCTATTACTACTACAGCTGCTACTATTGCTACTGCTACTACTACTGCTAATACTACTGCTACTACTACATCTACTAATAGTGCAATAACTACAACTACCACTCCTAGTGCAAGTCCTTCTACTACTAACACTAACCCTACTACTACTACTGCTGCTACTGCTACTGCTACTACTACTACACCTCCTACTACAACTACTACTACTAATACTACTGTTACCACTCCTACTACTACTACTACTACTATTACTAAAACTACTGTTGCTACCGTTGTTGCTGCTACTACTACCACATCTATTACTTCAATTACAACTACTACTGCTATTGCTGCTGCTAGTACTGCTACTACTGCTACTGCTGCTTCTACTACTACAACAACTACTACTACAACTACTACTACTACTACTACTCCTACTACTGCGACTGCTACAGCTAGTAATACACGTACTCCAACTCCTCCTAGTACTACAACGCGAACAACTACTATAACCCCTACTCCATCTACTACAATTCCTGCTAATACTACTACTACAACAACTACTACTACTACTACTACTACTACTACTACTACTACTACTAATACAACAACAACAACAACTACAACAACGACAACAACAACAACAACAACAACTACTACTACTACTACTACTACTACTACTACTACTATACTACTAACTACTACTACTTACTGCTACTGCTACATTCTATTACTAGTTACAATTGCTACTATTACAACTCGTACTAGTACAATTGCTACTATTACAACTCCTACTACTACTATTACTGTTGCAACTAACACTAACACTACTACTACTAATACTCCTCCTCCTCCTCCTCTAACTATTCCAACTCCTACTCCTTCTACAACTACTACTACTACTACTTTGACTCCAACTACTAATGCTACTACTACTCCAACTATAACTCATACTTCTACTGATACTCCTCCTGCTACAACTACACCTACTCCAACTACTTCTATGCCTACTATGACTTCTACTCCAACTCCTATTACTACAACTGCTACTACTACAACACTACTATTACTACAATAATAACAACCACTACTACATGTACTACTGCTACTACTACTTCTACTACAAGTACAGTTGCTACCACTACTACTCCAACTACTATTACTACTAATACGAACACTACTATTGCTACTACTACTACTAATACTAACACTCCTCCTTCTCTTATTACTACTACAACTTCTTTTACTAGAACACCTACTACCACTACTCCTTCTAATACTCCTAAAACTTCTACGACTAGCTACTAATGCTAACAGTCCTACAACTTCTATGACTACAACACCTACTACTACTACTACTACTACTACTACTACACTCCTACTACTACTACCACTACTACTACTAGTGTTGTTGCTACTACAACAACAACTACTTCTACTACCACTATTACAATGACGACTACTCCTACTACTACTACTACTCTTAGCACTACTAATACTACTACTAATACTACTCGTACTAATATTACTATGCCAAAGACTCCTACTACTACTATTACTGTTGCTACTACTGCTACTGCTAAAAGTAATCCAGCAACTAATACTGCTGCTGCTGCAGCTCCTCCTCCTCCTCCTCCTCCTCCTACTACTACAACAAATACAACTACTACTACTATTACTACTACTATGACTATTTCTACTACAACTATTGCTGTTGATGTTACTGCACAACAACTACAACTACTACTACTAGTCCCACTACTTCTCCTAAAACTGCTACTATTACTACTACAACTACTCCTACTACTACCACAGCTACTACTACAAAAAGAACAACTACCACTACGACTAGTATAACTTCTACTTCTACTACTGGTAGAACCGCTACTGCTAGTACTATGAATACTACTACTACGACTGCTACAACTACAGGTGTTGCTGCTGCAACTCCTACTACTGCTACTTCTACTACGAATACTACTACTTCTATTATCACAACAACTACCACTACTATTACTAGCACTATTCTACTACTACTTCTATTACTACTACTGCTATTGCTACTATTGCTACTACTGCTGCTACTACTTCTGCTACTCCTACTACTACAAGTATTAGTAAAGCTACTATTACTACTACTACTACTGCTACGTACTACTACTACTACTACTACTCCTATCACTACTACTACTGCTACTCCTACTACTACTACTAGTACTACTACTATAAGTAGTACAACAACAACGACTACTAGCACTTAGTACTGCTGCTGCTGCTTCTACTACTACTATTACTTCAACAATAATATTAATGACTACTACTACTTCTACTACAACTACTTTTACTACTGCTACTGTAACTTCTACTACTAGTACTTCTACTTCAGCTACTAGTACTACTACTACTATTGCTACTATTACTACTACTACAACTACAACTTTGGCTACTGCTACCACTACTACAACCTCTACTACTATCACATCTGCTACTACTGCTGCTGCTGCCGCTACTACCGCTACTACTTCTAGTACAACAACGACAACTGCTATTGCAGGAACTACAACAACTACTACTAGTGCTACGACTAGAACTACTACTTCTGCTACCGCTTTTACTACTGTTACTACTGCAACTACTACTACTACTACTATTATTATTGCTGCTGCAGCTGCTATTGTCGCTACAGCTAATATAACTGCTAGCAATGCTGCTACTGCAGCTACAACTACATCTGCTATAACTACAACTGCTGCAATAACAACTAGTACTACTATTGCTAATACTACTAACATGGCTATTACTGTTGCTGCCACTGCTGGAAAAGCTACTATTGCTTTTGCTGCTACTACTGCAAATACAACTACTACTACAACTACAAAAGCTAATTACTACAACTACTACCATAGCTGCTGCTACTACTACTACTACTACTGCTACTATCATTATTACGACCACTACTATTGATACTTTTGCTATTAGTAGTAGTACTACTACTGCTACTACTACTACAGCTCCTACTGCTACTACTATAACTACTACTGCTACTGTTGCTACAAATGCTACTATTGCCACTGTAACTATTACCCTTAGTACTACTAACAGTACTATGACTATGACTATTTCTACTACTACAACTACTGATACTTCTGTTCGTACTAAGATGGCTACTACTATAACTACTTCTACTACTAATGCTGTAACTACTGCTACTACTACTACTACTACAACTATTGCAACTACCACTGTGACTACTACTAGTACTAGTACTACTACTACTCTAGTACTACTAGTACTAGTACTACTACTACTACTTCCACAACTACTAATACTACTACTACTACTGCTATGACTACTACTTTTCCTACTACTATTACTTTTGCGACTACTTCTATTACTACAACAAGTACTACTACTAATACTACTATTGTTATTACTACTAATCTCACCACGACAACAACTACTACATCTGCAACTACCGCCACTACAGCTACCACGGCCGCGACTGCTGCTATTAACAATACTACTACTACTAATACTACAGCTGTTGCTACTACTACTACAAGAACTACCGATGCTGCTCCAACTTTTACTACTACCACTACTGCTACTACTATGACTATTACTACTACTACTACTATTACAACTACTACTACTAATACTACTACTACTACTACTACTACTACTACTACTACTACTACTATTACTACTACTATTAATATTACTATAACCATGGCAACTATTACTACTACTACTACTGCTGCTGCTACTACCACCAGCAATTCTATTACTACTACTACTACTACAACTACGGCAACTTTTGCTACTACTGCTACTTCTACTACTACGCCCACTACTTCTACTACCAGTACGACTACAACCACTACCGTTACTAATATTACTGCTACTACTACTTCTACTACTAAAAATACTACTACAAGTAATACTACTACTATAATACTACTATTACTAATACTACTACCATTGATACCACCAGTACTACTACAACTACTTCTTCTACGACTACTACTTCTATGGCTAATAAAATTGCTACTACTGCTGCTATTACCACTATAATTGCTGCAACTATTGCTAATAGTGCTACAACAGCCATGATGACTACTGCTGCTAATTCTACTACTACAACTTCTCCTAGTACTACTAATTCTGCTACTACTAGTGCTACTATTACTATTACTATTACTACTACTATAATTACTGCCACAATGACTACTACTACTGCTACTATTGCTCCTACGACTGTTGTAGCCGCAACAATAGCTGCTACCACTATAATAGCTACTACTACTACTACTCTACCTACTTCTTCTCCTATCGCTATAACTGCTACTACTACTTCTTCCCCTACTACTACTACTACTACTCCTCCTTTTACTGCTACTACACATACAACTACTGGTGCTTCTGCTACTGGTGTTGTTGCTGTTGCTACTACTACTACTACTACTACTACTACTACTACTATTACTACTACTACTACTACTACTTCTATTGCTTCTACTTCAAAAACTACTACAACAGCTACAAGTAGTACTACTACCACAACTACTACTGCTATTACTACTACAATAATTGATACTACTGCTACTGCCGCTACTACTATTGCTACTATACTACTACTATTTATACTACAACAACTACTACTACTTGTACTACTACTATGGCTGCTACTGCTAACACTATTACTAGAACAACTGCTACTACTACTACTATTGCTACTGCTGCTACTACTATTACAACTAATGCAGCTGCTAACGCTTTTACTACTACTATTAGTACTACTACTACTTCTACTACAACTACTATTACAACTACTACAACTACGAGTAGTACTACCATGACTACTACTACTAGTACTAATACTAATTCTCCTATAATAATAATAACAACTTCTTCTCCAACTACTACTGCTACTATTACAACTAAAGCTAATGCTACTACAACTACTACTACTGCTAATGCTGCTATTACCACAACTACTACTTCTACTACTATTGAGACTGCTACCACAGCTACTGCTATGGCTGCTGCTACTCCTTTGCCTACTACAACTACTGCTACTACTACTTATATTAGTATAGGAACTACTACTACTTCTACTACTATGTCTTACTCCCTACTACTGCTTCAGCTACTACTATTGCAACAATTACTAATATTATTGCCACAACCACTTCTACATGTACAATGACTACTTCTGCTGCTGCAACTGCTTCTACTTCCACTACTACTGTGACGACTGCGACTACTACTTCTACTATAGCAACTGCTTCTACTACTGTTGTTGCTACTACTACTGCTACTACTGCTACTACTACTGCTATAGCTAATGCTACTGCTACTACTATCACTACAACTACTCCTATTACTACCACTACTGCTGTTATTACTACTGTTACTACTACTACCACTACTACTACTATTATTATTACATCTACTACTTCTACTTCTACTACTTTTGCTACAATAACTACTGTTGCTGCGGCTTTTTCTGCAGCTACTACTACTAGTACCACTACAACTATTACAACAACCACTACTACTAGTACTACTACAATAACTATAGCTACTGTTGGAGCTATTGCTACTACTGCTGCTTCTACCACTACTACTGCTATAACTTTTGTGACTAGTACTTCTGCTACTACTACTGTTACCGCTATTGCTACTATTACTACTACTACTACCACTATTGCTGCTACTACTTCTACTCCTACAGCTGTTACAACTATGTTGCTAATAATGCAACTATTGCAACAACTACTACTAGTACCACGGCAGATACTGCTACTACTACTGTTGCTCCTATTACTGCTACTACTACTGCTGCTGCTGCTAATACGAAGAAAACTACTACAACAACTGCTGCTACTATTGACACCTACTACTTCCCCTACAACTACTGCTACTACAACTACTACTATTGCTGCTGCTAGTTCTACTGCTACTACTACTACTACTATTGCTACTACTTCTACTACTACTGCTACCACTACTGCTGCTGCTGCTACTACTACTTGTGCTACTGCTACTACTCTTGCTACTACTATAGCTACAACTACTGCTGTTTAGACTACTACAAGTACAAGTACTGCTATTACTACTACTACTACTGCTACTACTTCACCTACTATTTCCACTACTATTATTCATACAACCACTATGACAACTGATGTTGTTATTGCTGCTAATACTACCACTACTATTACTGTTATTGTTGTTGTTGTTGCTACTAATACTACTACTACTTTTCCTACAACTTCTGCTAACGCTACTACTACTCTTTTGACAACTTCTACTACTACTGCTATTGCTATTACTGCTAGTACAATTACGACTACTACTGCCACTACTACAAATATTGCTACTCCTACTATTACTATAACTAATACTGGTTCTGTTAATAATTCTACAGCTACTGCTACAACTACTAGTACTGCTGTTACAACTACAGCTACTACTACTACTTTTACTACTACTACTACTACTACTGCAACTACCACTTCTCCTACAATAACAACTACTGCTACTACTACTACTTTTACTACTACCACTACTACAACAACTACCACTTCTTGTAAAATAACAACAATGACTAGTGCTCCTAATACAACTGCTGCTACTACTATTGTTACTACTAGAACTATGGCTTCGGCTACTATTACTACTACTACTGCTACTACTGCTACTACTGCTTCTATTACTACCTCTACTACTACTACTACAACTACAACTACTACTATTACTTCTACTGCTACTACTATATCTACTACTAATACTACAATTGCTACTACAACAACTACCGCTATACTACTATTCCAATTGCTACTTCTACTAATAGTACAATTGCTACGACCACTACTCCTGCTATTGGTTCTACTACTAATAATACTAACACAACTTCTGCTACTACTCCTACTACTAATACTACAACTACAACAACAACAACAAATACTACTACTCCTCCTATTACTATTACAACTACTACTCCGACTACTACAATTACTACTTCCACTGTACTACTACTGCATTCTCTACTACTTCTATTGCTACTACTGCTAAAACTAGACCTACTCCTAGTACTCAAACTATTACTACTACTACTAGTAGTGCTACTGCTACTACTCCTACTACTACTATTACTACAGCTACTGCTACTACTTCTACTAGTGCTCGTACAACTCCTCCGACACGTCTTCCTACTACACCTGCTCCTTCAACTATTGTTGTTGCTGCTACTACCACTACCACTACTACTACTAATATGACTGTTGCTACTAATACTGCTGCCACAACTCCTGCTGCTCCTAATACAACTACTACTAATGCTACAACAACTAGTACTCCTCCTGCTGCTGCTACGACTACTACTCCGATTACTACAACAACAACAACAACAACTTCTACTACAACTACTACTACTACAACTGCTACTATCGTTCGTACCACTTGTACTGCTGTTGCCGCTACTACTACAATAACAACTACTGCTGCTGCTGCTTCTATTGTAATAATTACCACTATTTTTACAACTACTACTACTACTACAACAACAACAACTACTACAGCTCCTACTACCAGTACTATTCCTACTACTGCCCCTACTCCAGCTCCTACTGCTACCAATATTACTACTTCAATTACTACTACTACTACTACTACTACTACTACTACTACTACTACTACTACTACTACAACTACTTTAACTACTGCTACTACTGCTGCTACTACTACTACTGCAACTACTGCTACTTCTTCTACTACTCCTCCTACTACTACTACGACTCCTACTACTACAAAAACTACTGCTACTAATACTACTACTATTAAAAATACTACTACAACTAATACTACTACTACAATACTACTATTACTAATACTACTACCACTAATACTAATGGTTCGACTTCTACTACTAGTACTACTCCTATTCCAACTCCTACAACAGCTCCTACTTCTAGTCCTACTCCAACTCCTACAACTACTACTACTTCTACTACTACTAGTACTACTACTTCTACAAATACTAATACTACTAGTACTACTACTACTACTACTAATATTAATATTACTACTACTGCTGCAACTGCTGCTCCTACGACTAATACAATAACTATTAGTACTCCTACTACTACCACTGCTAATACTACTCCAACTACTATGCCTACGACAATTGTTACCGCTACTACTACAACAACTACTACTACTATACTACTACTACAACTACACTTATTACTCCCACTACTACTACTACTACCAATACTGCTACTACTATTGCTACTACTACTAGTACAACAACTAATACTACTACACCTTTTACGATGGTAACTGCTGCAGTTGTTTAGAATACTACGACAACTACTGCTACTATTCCTACTAATACTGTACTACTAGTGCTCCTAATACTACCCATACTACTACTATTGCTACTACTATTATTCGTACACCAACTCCTGTTGCTACTACTACAACACCTACTCCAACTACTACTACTACAACTACTACTACTACCACTACTGCTACTATTAATACTCCTGCTACTACTACTGCTACCACTACTCCAACTACTACTACTCCTAGTACCAATCCTACTCAAACCCCTACTACTACTGCTACTACTTCTACTGTCGCTAGTACTAACACTACTACTATTATTACTACTACTACTACCACTGCTACTACTGCTACTACTTCTGGAATTGCTACTTCTACTACTGCTACTACTACTACTGATCCTGCTTCTCATGCTACTTCTGCTACTACTACGCCCACTGCTGCCATAGCTACTACGACTACTACTTCTGCAGCTCTTGGTACTAAAGCTACTACGACTCCTACTGCACCAACAACTTCTGCTGCTACTATTATTACTACTACTGCTGCTACTACTCCTACTGCTACTACTACTGCATCTAATGCTACTATTATTGCTACTACCCCTACTACAGCTACGACTACTGTTACGACTATAAGTGCTACAACTTCTACTACTACTAGTACTGCTACTGCTAAAACTATTACTGCCATTGTTGCTACTACTCCTGCTACTACTACACTACTACCACCACCAATATTGCTACTACTGCTACTGCCACTACTACTACGCACATTACTACCACTAATACTAGAACTACAACAACAACTACTACTACTAAGACTACTAAAACTACTACTATTACTTCTACTACAACTACTGTTGTAGCTATAGCTCCTACTACTACTTCTATTACAACTACTACTAGTAGTCCTATTGCTACTGATACTACTACTACTACTACTACGGCCACAACAACTGCACTACTGCTGATGCAACTACTACTACCAGTACTACTATTACTACTAATACTACTACTACTACTACAACTACTCCTACGACTACTAATAATAATACTACTATTACAACTACTGCTACTGCTACTACTACTACTATGATGACTTCTACAAATACTGCTGCTACTAGTACTGTTGTTGTTGTTGTTGTTGTTGTTGCTGCTACTACTAATACTTCTACTTCTACTTCTGCTACTACATCTATTACTACTACTAGTAGTAGTACTGCTACTACAACTACTACAACTACTACAACTGCTACTACTGCTACCACTACTACTCAAACTCCTAGTGCAACTACTACTCCTACTTGAACTCCTACATTTACTGCTACTACTACTACTCGTACTGCCACCAAACTCCTACTCCAACTCCAACTATAACTTCTACACCTACTACAACAACAACAACAACTACTACTACTACTACTATTACTACTCCTCTAGCTCCTACGAAAACTCCTACAACTACCCTTACTTCAACTCCTAATAACTACTGCTACTACTATTACTACTACTAATAATACTACTACTATTGCTACTACTACAACTACTATGACTACTATGACTTCTACTACCACTACTACTGCTACTACAGTGACTTCTACTACTACTTCTACTACTAGTACTACTGTTGTTGTTGCTGCTACTACTACTACCACTTCTGCTACTACTTCTACTACTATTATTACTATCACTACTTCTAATAGTACTACTGCTAATACTACTATCACTCCTATTGTAACAACTACTACTGTTACCACTACTCCTACTCAAACTCCTACAGCAACTACTATTCCTACTCCAACTCCTACAGTTACTATGGCTATTGCTACTAATACTACTACTACTACTACTACTACTATTATTACTACTACTACTACTACTACTACTACTACTACTACTACTACTACTACTACTACTACTACTACTACTACTACTAATACTAATATTACAGCTACTACTACTAAAACTACTACTGCTACAAACTACTACTATAGTTGCTGCTACTATGACTATAATTGCTACTACTAATGCTACTACTACTTCTATTAGTACTACTGCTACTACTACTACTACTACTGCTGCTACTACTACTACTAATACCGCTACTACTACTACTACTACTACTACTGCTGCTGCTAGTACTAATGCTACTATTATTACTACAGCTACTACTAATAGTACTACTACCACCAATATTGCAACTACTATTCTTATAGCTAAAGCCACTCCTACTAGTGCTACTAATATTATTACTACAACTACTACACCTACTACTTTTGCTACTACTACTCCTATTGTTGTTGTTCCTACTTCTTCTTCTTCTTCTACTACTACTACTAGTTGTACTACCAATTCTACTACTGCTACTACCACTACTACCCCAAATACTACTATTACTACTACTACTACTACTACTACTACTACTCCTACTATAATTGCTACTAATAAAACTGCTACTAGCCCAATAACTTGTATGATAATTACTACAACAACAACAAGAATTTCTACTACTACTACTACTAGCTCTACTACAACTACTAGTATTACTACTACTACTACAATTGTTGCTGCTTCTACTGCTGCTACTGCTACTGCTACTACTACTCCTACTACTACTGTTACTGTTACGGCTGCTGCTACTACTACTACTACTTCTACAACTGCTACAACTGCTACTACTACTGCTCTTGTTACTTCAACTCCTACTACTACTACTCCTCCTACTACTGCTACTACTACTACTACTACAACTACTGATACTACTACTACTTTTACTACTACTACTACTACAAAAATTATGAATACTACTACTAATACTACTACAACTACTCCTACTACTACTCCTACTACTACTCCTACTACTTTTGCTGCTACTACTACTACAACTACTACTCCTATAGCTACTATTACTCCTACTAATACTACAACTACTACACCTACTTTTACTACTACTACTATTACAAAAATTATGAATACTGCTACTACTAATACTATTATTACTACTAATCCTACTACTACTCTTACTACTTTTGCTACTACTACTACTACAACTACTACTCCTACAACTACTATTACTCCTACTAATACTACAACTACTACACCTACTTCTTTAGTAGTAGTAGCGGTTGTAGTTGTAGAAGTAGCAGTAACAGTATTTGTAGAAGTAGTAGCTGTAGTAGTGGTAGAAGTAGTAGTTGTGGAAGATGTAGTTGGCATAGTAGTATGATTTGTTGTAGTAATAGCAGTTATTGTTGAAATAGTAGTAGTATTAGCAGTAGTAGTAGTGGCAGCTATGGTAGTAGTAGAAGTTGTAATCGTAGTAGCAGCAGCAGCTGTAGCAGTAGTTGTTAGTGTGGAAGTAGTAGTAGCAGTAGTAGCAGTGGAAGTAATAGTAGCAGTAGTAGCAGTGGAAGTAGTAGTAGTATTAGAAGTAGTAGTAGTAGTAGTAGTAGTGGTTATAGTAGGAGTAATAGCAATAATAGCAACAGTAGCTATAGTAGTAGAAGTATTACCAGTAGTGCCATTAGTGGTAGAAGAAGTAGTAGTTATTGTTGTAGTAGCAATGGTAGTAGTTGTAGTAGAGGTAGCAGCTGTAGTATTAGTAGATGTAGTAGATGTAGTAGTTGTAGTAGCTATAGTAGTAG
>RXID01016116.1:0-12402 GCA_005019695.1 Trichopus zeylanicus subsp. travancoricus | reverse complement strand
GTGGTAGCAATAGTAATAGGAGAATTAGAGTAGTAACAGTAGCAGTAGTAGTGGTGGTAGTAGTAATAGTAGTAGCAACAACAACAATAATAGTTGTAGTAGTAGTAGTAGTAGTAGTAGTTGTTGTTGTTGTTGTAGTAGTAGTAATAGGAGTAGTAGTAATAGTAGTAGTAGCAGGAGAAGAATAGTTTTAGCTATAGCAATAGTAGTAAAAGTCATAGAAGTAGTAGTAGTAGTAGTAGTCGTGGTGGTAATAGTAGTAGTTGTACTGTTAGTAGTAATAGCACTAGCAATACTAGTAGTAGCTGGAGAAGTAGAAGAAGTAGCAATTGCAATAGTTGCCATAATAGAAGTTGTAGTAGTAGTAGTACTACCATTAGTAGATGCAGTAGTGGCAATATTCATAGTATTAGTAGTAATAATGGCAGTAGTAGAGGTAGTAGTAGTTATAGTAGTAATAGTAGAAGTAGTTGTAGTAGTTGTTGTAGTCACAACACTAGTAGTAGTAAGCAAAGTAGTAGTGCAGTAGTTCTAGTAGTAATTGGTGGAGAAGTTCTAGTAGTAGTAATAGGAGTAAAAGGAGTAGTAGTTATACTAGCAGTTGGAGCAATACTAGCAGTAGTAGTCGTAATGGTAGTAATAGTAGTAGCAGTAGCAGTAGCAACAGTGGTAAAGTAGCAACAGTTGTAGTTGTAGTAGCAATAGTAACTGTAGCAACAGTAGACATAGTAGTAGTAGTAGCAGCAGCAGTAGTAGTACTAATAGCATTAGTTGTAGTAGTAGTAGTAGCACTACTAGTAGTTGTTGTAGCATTAGTAGTACTAGTAGTAGTAGTAGTTGTAGTTGCAGAAGTAGTGGTTGTAGCAGCAGGAGTAGTAGAAGTAGTGGTAGTATAGTAGTAGCAGTAGGAGATATAGAAGTAAATGCAGTAGAATTAGAAGTAGTATTAGTAGCAGCAGTGGTAGTAATTGTAGTAGCTATCATAGTAGTAACGATAGTAGTGCCAGTTGTAGAAGTTAGAGTAGTCATAGATGTAGAAGTAGTAGTTTAAATAAAAGTAGTTGTAGCAATTGTAGTAGTAGAAGTAGCAGTAGTAGCAAAAATAGCAGTAGTTGTAGTAGTAGTAGTAGTTCCAGTAATAGTAGAAGTAGTAGTGGTAGTTATATCTGTAGTCATTGTCGTAGCAGTAGTTGTAGTATCAAGTAGTAGTTGTAGGAGAAGTGTTAGTAGTGGTTGTAGTAGTAGTCGAAGTTGCAGTAGTAGTAGCAGCAGTAGCAGCGACAGTAGTAGTAGTAGTAATAGTAATAGTGGTAGTAGTAATATTAGTAGATGTAGCAGTAGTAGTAGTAGTAGTGGCAATAGTAGAAGCTGTAGTAGAAGAAATAGCAGTAGCCATTGTAGTTGTAGCAATAGCAACAATTGCATTAGTAGCTGAAGCAGTTGCATCCGTAGCAGAACTAGTAGTAGTGGTAGTTATAGCAGTAGTAGTAGTATTCGTACTAGTAGTAGTAGCCATTGTTGTTGTAGTAGTAGTAGTAACATAAGTAGTCATTGTAGTTGTAGTAGTAGTAGTAGTAGCAGTAGTTGTTGTTGTAGCAGTGGCAGTAGTAGTTGTGGTGGTAGTAGTAGTAGTAGTACTAATAGTAGCAGTAGTCGCAATAGTAGGATTAGTAGCTGTAGTAGTTGGAGTCAAAGTAACAGTAGTAACCACAGTAGTGGTAGTGGTAGTAGTAGTAGTAATAATAGTAGTAATTGTAGTAGTAGTAGTAGTAGTAGGAGAATTAGCTTAGGAGCTACAGCAGTAGTAGAGGTTGTAGCTGGAGTAGTAGTAGTAGCAATAGTAGTAGCTTTAGTAGTAGGAGGAAGAGGAGAAGAAGAGTTTTATCAATAGCATTAGTAGTAAAAGCAGTAGTGGTGGTGGTGGTGGTAGTAGTAGTAGTGGTAGCAATAGTAATTATCGCAGCAGCAGTACTAGTAGTAGCAGTGCTTGTAGTATTTGGAGAAGTAGAAGAAGCAGTAGTGGTACTACTAGCAGTAGTGGTAGTAGTAGCAATATTAGTATTATTAGTAGTAATAATTGTAGTAGTAGCAGTAGTAGCAGTAATAGTAGTAGTAGAAGTTGTAGTAGTTGCAGTAGAAGTAGTTGTAGTAGTAGTTGTAGTCGTGGTAGTAGTAGTGGTAAGCAAAGTAGTAGTGTAGTAGTTATAGTAGTAATAGAAGGAGAAGCTCTAGTAGTATTAGTAGTAGTAATAGGAGTAGTAGCTGTACTAAGAGTAGGAGCAGCAGTAGTAGTAGTAATATTAGTAGCGATAGTAGTAGTAGTCGCAATAGCACAAGTAGCAGTTGTAGCCGTAGTAGTAGTTGCTACTGCGGTAGTAGTAGTAGCAATTGTAGTTGTTGTAGTAGTAGTAATATTAATAATAGTAGTATTAGTAGCAGTAGTAGCATTTGTAGTAGTGATAGCAGTAGTAGTAGTATTAGTTATGGTAATAGTAGTGGTAGCCGCAGCAGTCGTAGCAGGAGTAGCACCAGTCGTAGTAGTAGTAATAGAAGTAGAAATAGTAGAAGTAGTAGAAGTAGTATTAATAGTAGTAGAAGCAGTAGTAATAGTAGTAGTAGAAGAAGTAGTAGAAGTAGTAATAGCAGAAGGAGAAGTAGTAATAGTAGTAGTAGTAATATCAGTAGTTGAACTAGCGGTAGTAGTAGCAGTAGTTGCAGCAATTATAGTAGTAGTAGTAGCAGTAGTAGTAGTAGTTGAAGTAGTAGTCATCGTAGTTGTAGTAGCTGTAGCAACAGTAGTAGTAGCAATTATAGTAGTAGTTGCCATAGTAGTAGTAGTAACAATTGTAGTAGTAGGTGACGAAGTCATTGATGTAGTACAAGTAGTAGTAGTAGTAGTAGTAGTAATAGGTTTAGTAGTTGAAGTTGTAGTAGTGGTTGTAGTTGTAGTAGTAGTAGTAGTGGTAGGGGTTGTTGTAGTAGAAGTAGTGGTAGTAGTGGTTATAGCAGAAGTAGTAGTTGTAGAAGTAGTAGTTGTGGTAATGGTAGTAGTACTTGTTGTTGTTGTTGTAGCAATAGTAGTAGTTGAAGTAATAGTACCAGTAGTAGCCGTCGCAGTAATAGTAGTTGTTGAAGTAGTTGTAATATCAGTATTTTGGGTCAAACGAGTAGTATCAAAAGTAGTAGTCAAAGTAGCAGTATTAGCATTAGAGTAGTAGTAGTTGTAGTAGAAGTTTAAGTTGTAGTTGTATTGGTTATTGTAGTAGGTGCAATAGTAGAAGTAGTAACTGTTGTTGTAGTAGTAGTAGAAGTTGTTATAATTATAGTAATAGCAGAAGTAGAAACAGTAGTCATAGTAGTAGTAGTAGCAGTGGCAGTTATAGCAGTAATAGTAGTGATAGTAGTAGTAGTAGTAGGAGTGGTAGTACTAGAAATAGCATTAGTAGTAATAGCAGCAGTAGTCGTAGTAATAGGTGCAGTAGCAATAGTAGTGGCTATAGTTTTAGCAGTAGTTGTTATAGTAGTACTGCTAGTACAAGCAGTATTCATAATGTAGCAGTAGTAGCTATAGCACAAGTAGCAGTTGTAGCCGTAGTAGTAGTTGTTGCAATAGTAGCAGTAGTAGCAGTAGTAGTTATTGTTGTAGTAGTAGTATTAATAGTAGTAGTTGTTGTTGTTGTATTAGCATTTGTAGTAGTGATAGCAGAAGTAGCAGTAGTAGTCATAGTAACCGTAGTGGTAGTAGCAGCAATCATGGTAGTAGTAGTAGTAGCCATAATAGTAGTAATAATAGTAGAAGAAGTAGTAGTAGTAGTTGTTGTAGTATCAGTAGTAGTGGTAGAAGAAGTAGTAGAAGTAGCAATAGCAGTAGGAGAAGTAGTAATAGTAGCAGTAGTAGTATTAGTAGTAGTACTAACGGTAGTAGTAGCAGTAGTTACAACAATTGCAGTGGTAGTAGTAGTAGTAGCAGCAGTTGAAGTAGTTGTAGTCGTATTTGTAGTAGCTATAGTCACAATAGAAGCAGTAGGAGTAGTAGTAGCGATCGTAGTAGTAGTAGTAATAGTTTTTGTAGTAGGTGATGAAGTCATTGAAGTAGTAATACAAGTAGTAGTAGTACTAGTAATAGGTTTAGCAGTAGTAGTAGCAGTAGAAGCTGTTGTGGTAGTTGTAGAGTAGTGGTCGTAATTATAGTAGTAGTAGCAGTGGTAGCAGTAGTAGCAATAGGAGTAGTAGTAGGTGTAGTAGTAGAAGTGACAGTACAAGAAGCATCAGTAGTAGGAGAAGTAATAGTAGTAGCAAAAGTAGAAGTTATAGTAGTAGTAATAGTAGTAGCAGTAAAATTTGTTGTAGTAGCAATAGTAGTACTAGTAATAGTAGCAGAAGAAGTAGTAGTTGTTGTAGCAGCAGCAGCAGTAGTAGCAGTAGTAGTAGCAGTAGTTATAGTAGTCGTAGCAGTAGCTGTAGTAGCAATAGTAGTAGCAGTAGTTATAGTAGTAGTAGCAGTTATAGAAGGAGAAGTAGTAGGTGTAGTAGTAGTAGTAGTAGTAGTAGTAGTAATAATAGTTATAGCAGTGTAGTACTACTACTAGTAGTAGCCATAGTAGTAGCAGTAGTAGTAGCTATACTAGTAGTTATAGTTGTCGTAGCAGTAGTAGTAGCTATAGTAGTAGTTGTTGTAGCAATAGTAGTAGCATTAACAGTCGTAGTAATAGTGGTAGCAGCAGCAGTTGTAGTAGTTGTTGTAGTTGTTGTAGTTGTAGTGGTTGGAGTTGTTGTAATAGAAGTAGTTATTGAAGTTCTTGTAGTAGTTGTTGTAGTAGAAGTAGTAGCGGAAGTAATAGTAGTGGTAGTTATTGTTGTAGCAGTAGTAGTCGTGGTGGTGGTAGTAGTAGTTGAAGTAGTTGTAATATTAGTACTTGGGGTCAAATAAGTAGTAGCAGAAGTAGCAATAGAAGTTGTAGTATTAGTATTAGTAGTAGTAGTAGATGTTGAAGTTGCAGTAGTATTTGTTATTGAAGTAGGTGCAGTAGTAGAAGTAGTAATAGTTATTGTTGTTGTAGTAGAAATTCTTATAGTTGTAGTAATAGTAGAAGCAGTAGTAGTAGAAATTGCAGCAAAAGTAGTAAGAGTAGACATAATAGTGGCAATAGTATTAGTAGTAGTACCAATTGTAGTAGCAGCAGCAGCAGTAGTAGTAAAAGTTGCTATAATAGAAGTAGTACTAGTTGTTGTAGCAGTAGCTCTAGTGGTAGTAGTTGTAGTAATCGTAGAAGCAGTAGCAGTAGCAGTAATAGTTCTAGTAGTGTAGTACTAGGTGTAGTAGTAGTATTTGCAGTAGTTGTAGTAGTGGTAGTAGTAGCAGTACTAGTAGTAGTTGTAGAAGTAGTAGTAGCAATTCTAGTAGGAGTCGCACTACTTGTAGTAGTAGCAATGCTAGTACGAGTTGCAATACATGTAGTAGTAGCAGCAGTTGCACAAGTGGCAGTAGTAGTTGTAGTAGAAGTACTAGTAGCAGAAGTAGTAGTAGTAATAGTAGAAGTACTAGTAGCAGAAGTAGTGGTTGTAGTACAAGTACTAGTAGCAGTGGTGGTAGTAGTAGTAGTTGTAGTAGTTGTAATATTAGTATTTGTGTTAGTAGTAGTAGTAGTTGTTGTTGTTGTAGTAGTAGTAGTGTAAGTGTTAATAGTAGAAGTAGTAATAATAGTGAAAGTAGAAGTGGTAGTAGTATTAGTCATAGTAGTAGTAGTAGTAGTAGTAGTAGTAGCAATAGTAGTAGCAGAAGTAGCTACAACAGTAGTAAGAATAGTCATAGTAGTAGTAGTAGCAGTAGTATTAGTACCAGAAGTAGTAGTAGTAGAAATAGTAGTAGGAGAAGTAATAATAGTAGCAGTTTTAGCAGTAGTAGTAGTTGCAATAGTAGGACGAGTAGTAGTAGTAGTAGTAGTAGTTGCAGTAGTTGTTGTTGTTGTTGTAGTAGTAAAAGTAGTTGTCGTAGTTGTTGTAGCAACAGTAGTTGAAGTAGTGGTAGTAGTAGTATAATTGGTAGAAGTGGTTGTCGTAGTAGTAGTAATAGTAGCAGTAGCAGAAATATTAGTAGTTGTGGTAGCAGTAATAGTAGTAGATGTAGTAGTGGTAATCGATGTAGTAGTAGTGGTAATAGTGGTAGAAGCAGCAGCAGTAGTAGTAGTAGTAGTAGTAGCAGCAGGAGTATTTGTTGCAATAGCTGTAGTTATTGTAGCAGAAGTAGTAGCAGAAGTAGTAGCAGAAGTAGCCACTGTAATAGTACTAGTAGTAGTAGTTGTTGTAATAATTGTAGTAATAGTAGCAGCAGCAGCAGTAGCGGTAGTAGCATCAGTAGAGGTAGTAGTAGTTGCTATTGTAAGAGTAGCAGCAGTAGCATGGTAGTAGTAGAAGTACTAGTTGCAATAGTAGCAGTGCCTGCAGTAATAGTAGTAGGAGTAGAAGTAGTGGTTGCAGAAGTAGTAGCTGTAGTAGTAGGAGTAGTAGTAGTATTAGTTGTAGTAATAGTAGAAGTTGTAGTAATAGCAGCAGAAGTAGTGGTTGCAGTTGTAATAAAGGTAGTATTAGCAGTATTAGTAGTATTAGGAGTAGTAGTGGTTGCGGTAACCATAATAGTAGTTGCAATAGTACTAGTAGTAGTAGTTGTCGGTATAGTATTAGCAGTTGTAGCAGTAGTAGTAGTAGTATAATAAGTAGTAGTAGGAGGAGGAGGAGGAGGAGGAGGAGTAGTAGTAGTAGTAGAAGTTGTAGAAATAATAATAGCAGTCGTTGTAGTAGGAGTAGCAGTAGTAATAGCAGTAGTAAGTATGTAGTAGTTGCAGTAGTAGTATTTGTAGCCGCAATTGTTGTAGTAGCAGTAGAAGTAGTTGTAATTGCAGTAGTAGTAGTCTTCATAGAAGTCGCAACAGTAGTAGCAGAAGTAGCAGTAGTAGTAGCAGTAGGAGTAGCAGTAGCATTTGTAGTGGTAGTAGCAGTAGGAGTAGCAACAACATTAGTGGTGGTAGTAGTAGTAGTAGTAGCAGCAGTAATAGTTGTAGCAGTCCTTGTAACAGTAGTAGTATTAGTAGTATTAGTAGTGGTAGCAGCAACAGTTATAGCAGAAGTCGTAGTGGTAGTAGTTGTCATAATTGCAGTAGAAGCAGAAGTTGTGTTGTACAGAAGTAGCAATAGTAGTAGTTGTAGTAGTAGGAAAAGTAGGAGTAGTAGATGTAGTTGTAATAGTAATAGTATTAGTAGTTGCAATAATAGTAGTAGTAGTATTAGTAGCCATAATAGTAGTAGCAGCAAGAGTAGTAGTAGTGGTGGTGGTAATAGTAGTAGTAGTAGTAACAGTGGTAGTAACAGTGGTAGTAGCAATATAAGTAGTAGTTGTAGTAATAGTTGCAGCAATAGTAGCTGTAGTTGTAGTAATAGCAGTAGTAGTATTAATAGTAGCAGCAGCAGCAATAGCGGTAGTTGTAGTATAGTAGTAGCAGCAATAGCAGCAGCAGCAGCAGCAGCAGCAGTAGTAGTAGTCGTCATAACAATAGTAGGAGAAGTAGTAGTAGTAGTAGTAGTAGTAGTAGTAAGACTAGTAGCTGTAGTAGCAGTAGAAGCTATAGTGGTAGTAGCACTACCAACAGTTGTACTAGTAGTAGCAATAATAATAGTGGTTGTAGTAGTAGCCGCAACAGCTGTAGCAGCAGTAGCAGTAGTAGTAGCAGTTGTAACAGTGGGAGTAGTAGCAGTGGTAGTAGAAAAAATAATAGTAATGGCAGCACTAGTAGTAGTAGTAGTAGTACTAGTAGTAGTTGTAGTACCAAAAATAGTGGTACTAGGAGCAGCAGCAGTAGTACTAGAAGTAGTAGTTGTAGCAATAGTAGTAGTTGTATTAGTAGTCACAACAGTACTAGTAGTAGCAATAGTAGTAGCTATAGCAGCAGCACCAGCAAAACTCATAGTACCAGAAGTATACTAGTAGTAGTAGTCGTAGTTATTGTAGTCGTAGCAGCAGTAGCAGCGGTAATAGTAGTACTAGTAATGTAGTTCTAGCAGTACTAGTAGTAATAGTAGCAGCAGTAGTTGCAGTTGTAGTAGCAGTACTAGTAGTAGTAACAGTATAAGTAGCAGTTGCAGAAGTAACCATAGTGGTAGTAGCAGCAGGTAGAATACTGGTAGTAGTAGGAGTTGTAGCAGAAGTAGTACAAGAAGTTATAGTAGTAGCAGTAGTAGTAGTTATAACAATAGTAGTTATAGCAGTAGTAGTTGTTGTAGTAATTGTAGCAGTAGTAGCAGTAGCAGCAGCAGTTGTAATAGTAGTAGTAGTTGTTGTTGTAGTAGTAGTAGCAGTAGTAGTAGTAGTAGTAGTAGTAGTTGCACTAGATGTAGTAGTAGTTGTAGCAGACGTAGTATTACTTGTTGTAGCAGTAGCAGTATTAGTAGTAGTTGTTGTTATAATAGTTGTAATATTAGTATTTGTAGTAGGAGTAGTAGCACAAGTAGTAGTAGTAGTTGTTGTTGTTGTTGTAGTTGTTATAATATTAATATTTGTAGCAGTAGTCGTAGCAGTTGGAGTACTAATAGCATTAGTATTAGTAGTAGTAGTAGCAGCAGCAACAGTAGTAATAGTAGTTGTTGTTGTTGTAGTAGTAGTAGTAGAACTAGTAGTATTAGTCATAGTAGTAGTTGTCGTCGTAGCAGTAGTAGCAGTTGTTGTTGTAGTAGTTGTAGTTATTGTTGTAGTTGTAGTAGTAGTACTAGTAGCAGTAGGGATAGTAGTAGAAGTAGTAGTGGTAGTAGTAGTATCAGTAGTAGTACGAGTAGTAGGTAGAGTAGTAGCAGTAGTCGTAGCCGAAGGAGTGGTAGAAGTAGTAGCAATAGTAGTAGCAACAGTAGAAGTACTAGTAGTAGTAGGAGAAGTTTTAGTGCTAGTAGTAGTAGCAATAGTAATATTATTTTTAGTAATACTAGTAGTTGCAAGAGAAGTAGTGGTATTAGTAGTAGTAGTTATAGTAGAAGTGGAGTAACAGTAGCAGTAGCGGTGGTAGAGGTAGTAGTAGAAGAAGTAGTTGTAGTAGTAGCAGTAGTAGTTGTAGTTGTAGTAGTAGAAGTAGTAATAGTAGTGTAGTAGTAGTTAGAAGTTGTAGTTTTGTGGTAGTAGGAAGCAATTAGTTGTTATAGTAAGTTATTATTATTGTAGCTCAAGTACCAGTAGTAGTAGTTAAGTGTAGTGGTTAGTAGTAGTAGTTTAGTTATTGTAGTGGTAGAAGTAGTAGCTGTAG
Organism: Trichopus zeylanicus subsp. travancoricus; assembly: GCA_005019695.1. Lineage (NCBI taxonomy): Eukaryota > Viridiplantae > Streptophyta > Magnoliopsida > Dioscoreales > Dioscoreaceae > Trichopus > Trichopus zeylanicus. The sequence continues at coordinate 3,121 of RXID01016116.1, read as the reverse complement.
TAGTAGTAACAGTAGGAGTAGTAGTAGTAATAGGAGTAGTAATTGTAGTAGTAGCAGTATTAGTAGTAGGAGTAATAGCAGCAGTAGTAGTAGTTGTTGTAGTTGAAGTAGTAATAGTACCAATAGTAGTAGTAGCAATAGCAGGAGTAGTAGTAGTAGTAGTAGTAGGGGAAGTTTTAGTAGTTGTAATAGTAGCGAAAATAGTAGTAGTAGAAGCAGTCGTAGTAGCAACAGTCATTCTAGTAGCAATAGGAGTAGAAATAATAATAGTAGTAGTTGTTGTTGTAGTAGTAGTAGTAGCACTAGTAGTAGCAGTAGGAGGTGTAGTAGTAGTACAGCTACTATGACTCCCACTACTATAGCTATTCCTACTCCTACTACTGCTACTGCTACTACTACTATTGCTATTCGTACTCCTACTCCTACTATGCTACTACAACTACTCGTCCTACTACTACTATAGCTACTACGACTCCTACTCCATCTCCAACTACGACTACAATTCCAACTACTAGTACTGCCCTAGCTTCGACTTCTACTACTCCTATTACTACTCCTACTCCAACTCCTCCTAGAACTACAACTACTATTACATCTACGACTGGTACTACTACTACAATTACTAGCACTACAACGACTACTCCTACTACTACACCGGTGACAACAACTACCATAACTACTACAGCTACTACTACCACAATTTCTACTACTAATACTACTATTATGACTTTTGCTATTGCAACTAAAACTACTACTGTTGCTACTGCTACTGCTCCTACCACTAAGACTACTACCACTTCTACTAATACTTCAACTACTACTACTACAACAACTACTACAACTATTACGACAACTACTACTACTATTACTACTACTTCTACAATTGGTACTACTACTAGTAACAATAACACTGCTTCTACTACAACAACATGTACTACTACTACTAGCAATAACAATACTACTCCTACTAACACTACTACTGCTGTTATTACTAATACTACTATTATGACTACTGTTGCAATTGTGGCTGCTGCTACTACTACTGCAACTACTACTACCGCCACCACTACTACCACTACTACTACTACTACTGCCATCACCACTACTACTACTAAGACAACAACAACAACTACTACTACTACTACCACTACAACCACCACGACTACTACAATTACTACTATTACTACTACTACTACTACTACTAAGACTACTACTACTACTACTAATACTATTGTTACGACTATTGTTGCAATTGCAGCCACAACTACTACTACTACTACAACAACTACAACTACTGTTGCTACTTTAATTACTACTACTTCTACTGCCACTACAACAACTAATGATAATATTACTACTACTGCTGTTGCTGCTACTGCTACTACTGCCAGTACTACTACTCCTATTACAACTACTACTATCACTACTAATACTACTACTACTCCTCCTCCTCCTCCTCCTCCTACCACTACTACTCCTACCATTACTACTGCTACCACTGCAACAACTATAACTTCTATTACTACTACTACAACTCAGACTAACACTACCACTCCTACTGCTACTATCCCAACTAATACTACTCCTGCTCCAACTGCAACTACTACTACACCCACAACTTCTACTACAACTACTTCTACTACAACAACAACTACTACTGGTACTGCTACTCCTACTACTATAACTCCTAATACTACTATTACTACAACTCTTACTGCTACAAATCCTACTACTACTACTACTAGAACTACTATTACTACTACTACTAATTCTTCTACTATTACTACTACTACTACTGCTACTACTATTAATACTACTATTACTACTACTACTATTACTGATACTACTACTTCAACTACTACTCCTACAGCTACCGATATTCCTACTACAATTGCTAGTACTAATGCTATAACAACTACACCTATTGCTACTACTACCACTGCCACTTCTGTCGTTGCTACTACTACTATTACAAATATAACAACAACAACAACTACTATTATAGTTTCTACTATTAATGCAACTGCCACTACTACTACAATGGCAACTACTAGTACTACTACTACTACTACTACTCCGACCCCTACAACTGCTACTACCATTACTACTACTAGTAGTCGTACAACTACTACAACTGCTAGTAGTTGTACTATAACAACTTTGACCCATACTATAACTCCAACTTCAACTCTGACTCTTACTACTACTCCTCCGACTAATACTATAGCAACTACTACTACTACAATGACTAACCCTACCCCAACTCCTAGAACTACTCCCACTAATACTACTGCTACTACTACTGCAACTACTACTAACACTTCTACTGCTACTACTGTTGCTACTGCTATTAATACTAAAAATATTGCTACTACTACTCCTCCAACAACTACTTTTATTACTACTACTGCTACTATTGCTAAAACAACAACAACAACTACTACTACTACTCCAGCTGCTGCTCCTCCTACTACTGCTACCAGTACAACTGCTACTACTACACCTACCCCAACTCCAACTGTGACTACTGCCCCTACTACTGCTTCCACTACCACTACAACTATTACAACTCTTCCAAATACTATTCCAATTTCTACTGCTACTACTACTACTACTACTACTATTATTAGTACTATTATTATTATTACTACTACTACTACTACCACCATCACCACCACCACCACCAATACTACTACTGCTACGACTACTACTACTACTACTACTACTACTACTACTACTACTACTACTACTACTACTACTACTACTACTACTACTACTACTACTACTACGACTACTACTACTACTACTAACTACTACTAACTAGCACTACTACTAACTACTACTAGTAATTAAGTACTATTATTATGATTACTACTAATACTACTACCAAAACCATCACCACCACCAACACCAATACTACTACTAACTACTACCACTACTACTATTACTAACTACTACTAACTACTACCACTACTACTACTACTACTACTACTACTACTACTACTACTACTACTACTACTACTACTACTACTACTACTACTACTACTACTACTACTACTACTGCTACTACTACTACTACTACTACTACTACTATTGCGACTACTACTACTACTGACTACTA